>OV788327.1:30263130-30424666 GCA_928718305.1 Tetramorium bicarinatum
TGCAGCATTTTTAACACTGCTTGTAAAAAGGCGTTTCTTTAGCTGAACATTGTTTGCATTTGAATCAGTGCTTGCACTGGAAGTTGGAACTTGATCATTGTTTTCACTAAAGTCTTCGTAATACTCATCATCGTCACAAATCTCATATATTTCCATATTTTCTTTCTCACATGAATTATCAAAAAACTGTTCATCCCCGCTGCATGCTATATTTTTTTAATTATATAAGCAATTAGATTTCACTTAAGTATTAACTTTTTTATTATGTAAAACTAACATAAAAATTATTACTACTTTCTAATTCAGCTGTGCTGTCCCATGGATTTTCTAAAATAAAATCTATTGTAGGAACAATAGAACGAACAATTTCATTTATGTCTTTGTCTTCTTTCACTTCAACTTGTGGTCCACCACCAGTCTGTAGCTGATGTTGTTTTCTTGCTGAATCAGCTTTTCTACATCTGCATAAAAAATTATATTTGCATTGAACATAATCATATTGAAAATTATAATATATATTAATTATAGAAACCATTTTAATTAACGGCATGTTTAACATACATATAAACGTAGATTTTTTTCAAGACATTAATCATTTTCAAAAACATAAATTATTACACTGTTAAAAGTATAATTTCTTACCTTACTTTAAATTAATCCAACATCTTTTTAGCTGAGCTTCAGTTCTTGGAACAATTATACCATTTCTTATTGCACTAACTTTATATTGTTGGGCAATAGCATTCCAAGCATCATTTTTTCTCTCATTGCTGTCTTATCAGTTTTTCGATTTTCTATGATATTTTTATAATCTTCAATTATCGACATCAGTAATATCATTTCTTTCTTAGAAAATCTTGCTATTTTATTCTGTAATTCATACACCTAAATTAGACTTATCATAATTAACAATGAAATTTTATAAATAATACCAATTCTTGAAATATGAGTTCTGATCGTTTACCTTATCATAAATTTCAGCTTCCTTTTTATATTAAATTTTGTAAGAGGAAGAGAGAGATAGAGAAAAAGAGGGAGAAAGATGATGGGCAAGTATTTCTGCTCCAAAGAATCGTTTTAATTTTTATTTGGCAGCTGCAGATGTAAAGATAGAAGAGATAAATGATCTCTTATTTCATGCATATAGTTTTGAAAATAGATGAATCTTGTTGCAAATACATTTATACAATCGAGAATATTTATGTATATAACTAGAAAGAAAATTTATTTTAAAACAAAATCTATTAAATGAATACAAAGTTATACAATATTTTTTATTTTTCACTTTTTATTTATTTTTTCTGTATGAATTATTTTCTGTAGTCTTCATTTTATTACTTAACCTTTAGAGGATCGCAAAGCCACTATAGTGGCTCAAACTTTAACAAGCACTGTATAAGACAGACTGACATATATACATATATATAAATTTTTTAGAAAAAGATACTGATAATTTCGTGTAATTTACCGGTCCTCTAAAGGTTAAATACATTTAATTACTTACGTTTTAGATTTAGATATTATAGGTTATTTTCCGTGCGTCTTTTATGTGCGTCTTCCTTTTCTTTCTTGAGCCATAGATTATAAAGTAGCCAAGATCAACTCTCACAATGTAAAGAAACGACTTGAGATTTGAGAAACGATTATGAATTCGGGCCCAAGTGGTCAGTGAATGTTTGGGTGGATATTCTCGGGGACCATATATATCATTGGGCCATATTTTATTTATAACAAGGTCGATGGCGACTTGTATCGAAATTTTCTTCGAAACGAGCTTGTCAATTAGTTGAATGAGGTGTCACTGGGATCACGTGTTAACACATGGTTCCAGCAGAACGACCATCCTGCACACATCGCTAAAGAGACAAGATCATTATTAAACGAGAAATTCGGTAGCCATTGGATTGGTCTTCACGGTCCCCACGAATGGCCGCCGCGTTCATCAGATCTCACACCACTTGACTTTTTTCTGTGGGGTCATCTTAAACAACAGGTATATGCAACGCGACCTGCTAGCACTGAAGATCTGAAAGATAGAATTGTACGAGCTCGTCATGCAATAACTCCACATCTTGCGCCGGATACAGAAAGCAATCTTAAACATTTTTAAAAAAATCTAACGCACCTTTAGTGGAACCTCAAGGTGATGTGGAAGACCATTATTGTTTCAATTTTTAATTTGTTTTAACATTTGTAACATTATAATGTATTTTACAATTTTACAATTGTATATTATAATAAATGTATATAAATTTACATTTGATATTTTAACTGTATGTTAATGTTTTACATTATTGCCGAAAATATCGATAGTTCTTAGCAACAAAGTCGTATCTCAAAAATATAAAATAACAAAGTCGTATTTCAATAATCCCTGTAACATTATCGTATTGAAAACGTACGAGTAAGAAAAGCGTATGACTTTGTTATTTTAAATATACCTTTCTTACTCGTACGTAATATATCTTTCTTACTCGCACGTTTTCGATACGACAGTCTTACAGGAATTATTGAAATACGACTTTGTTATTTTATATTTCTGAGATACGACGTTGTTGCTAGGAACTGTCGATATGTACAAGATATTATTTTTCCCAATATATGAAATATTTAAATGGGTTACACGACATTTTCCATAAAAAAGGAGGGGATAATGTTGGTACTGACGGAAATCCCTAGGCAACACAATTTAATTTTCGTAGATTAGTAGCACTGCGTAAGTAGTCTGTCAGTTAGCATAAACCTTTTTGATGTGTGTGCACGCGCAAATGCTTATAAATAAATGCTTATAAACGTAAGTGTATTAAATACACAGTGATACTTAAAATCAAAACGCAGCAATAAGAAGCTCTGCCCCTTCCCCTGCACTCTGCCCACGCGTTATTATTCAAACTTACAAGAAATTTCTACATAAGTTTGCAACTTAAATTCGGGACGGTGGTCAATCGGAACGGTGGTCAATCGAGACCGTGCGCAATCGAAATCGTGGTCAATTGGGTCGGTGGTCAATTGCAACGTGATCAATCGAGACCGTGTCCAATCAGAACCGTGATTACTCGGGACGGTGGTCAATGGCAACGTGGTCGATATCAACGTGGCCAATTACAACGTGATCAATTTCAACATGATCAATTGGGTGGGACCGTGGTCAATATTAACGTGGCCAATTACAACGTGGTTAATTTCAACATGGTCAATTGGGACCGTGGTCAATATTAACGTGGCCAAACGGGTGCCACTCTATCGGCATCGTCTGTACCACTAAATTACATGCTGGTATCATTTGCATCACTAGGATATGTGCCGGCAACTACAGGATACATCCCAGGCTTTTGAACACATAAAAAATATATAATTATGTATCCTATATTTTATCTTTATATGGATATCCTTTTATATTAAAACGATCTGCCTCCGAAGACTATGACGTTGCGCGCGATAGCTCGTCGTGGCCAGGATTCGGGACAGTCAGAGATAGAACACGGACAGATTTGATGTAACAAATAACAATGATTTTATTTATTCGCTATGGAACACAAACTCGTAATTTACAAGAACAAAATCGCGCGTGACATTACATATTTACATGGGATAGACAACTGTGTGAACTTAGCACCCGACCTCACAAAATCAAATTTTGCGTATAACTATTCGATTGTACTCATTTTGTACCCGTTTGTACCGCTTTTCATTTTATTTGTACTTCAAAGGGGTAAAAGTTACAAGGTATAAGTTGAAAGTTAAAAAATTTATCAACACTCGACTCGATTTGAGATACACAAATCTTCAAGATTTTATTTGATTAAACATCGTTTGTCCCCGTTTGTACTGCCTTCCATTTCGTTTGTACCGCAATAGGGATGGATCTAGAGCAAAATTAACATTTTGCTCTAATTTGTAACGGGGATGACTTCGCCATTTTTGAACATTTTTGAAATCTGAAATCGAATGTTGTTTCGTAATCGTTTGTACCTGTTGAGCTCTTATAGTGCTGTAATTGCAAAGTTTCCAGTGTTGACTTCAGTACTTGAGGAGAAAAGGGGTAATAGATGCTTGTTAGGATCATTATTGTGCGAGGGTCAATCGCGGTATTTTAATTTTAGTTCGGATTCAAGTTGCCGCCAACAGTAATTATAAAGTTAGTTAGTTGGTAGTATATACTTATAGGAAAAACCAGAAAGTTGGCGTCACTGACTAAGTTGGTAGCGCGGGAAAAAAAAGTAAGAGAACGTGGAAGAATGTACAAGCGAGCATTACGATTTTTGGAATAATAATTGTAAAAAACGATAAAGGAGTTTTAATCGTAATCCTGTGATGCTAAGGCAACTAAAGCACTGCGAAACATGGTCCTTCGAGCCGGATTTGGAGATCACACGAGGAAACGATCGCACGAGATCACACGAGGAAACGATCGCACGAGATCGCACGAAATAACGATCGTACGAGCAGCAAGGTGCTGGCCTACAAGCAAAGGTACGTACAGCCATACAGAAGAAAAGACTGCAGGAATCTCGAAGAAGAACGAACAGAAGAAGAGGGTTCGGATGTAAGAAAGCAAGAGCGGATCGTATCCAGAAACGATTCCATTGAGAAGGACGACGGAACGGCAACGCCACGTTAACAAAGGACAAGACTATCATAGAAGATTCTCGAGCGAGGAAGGTCAGCAAAAACGAAGACACAATCGAAACAGTGAAAAAGGAAAGGAAGACTTGTAAACAAGTGATAATAATTAAGTACACAAATAGTAATAGATTGCGTTATTGTAGCTAAGAATAATTAATGTAACACATGGCTGTGTCAAAAGAAGACGATCTAACCAAGTTAAGACAAAAGAAAAGAATACTAAAAGCTAGCTTAACGCGATCAGAAAGATTTTTCGATGATATTAATCCGAGTAATATTGATATTAACGAAGTAAAAGTAAGGTTAGAAAAAATAGAGGAAACTAGCAAAGCATTGACAGAGATCCTTTTAGAAATAGGTATCTTAGATAGCAGTATAACGGAAATTGAAATAGATAAAGAAATAGAGAAGGCGGAAAATAAAATTTTTCATTCTAGGTTAATAGCAGAAAGGGTGATGAAAGATCGTGTTGGGCTAGCCGCGAGTAACGAGAACGTAACACAAGCGTTAATAGATAATGAAATAAGCGAGAACAATATACGTATAGAAACACGAAATTGCAATAATTTTGTTAGATTACCAAAAATAGAATTGCCTACTTTTACGAGTTCATACGAAGACTGGTATGTTTTCTACGACGTGTTTAATTCCTTGATACATTCTAACGATGCATTGAACGATGCAAAGATTTCATTATCTAAAATCAGCATTAAAAGGCGAAGCTGCAGAATGTATATCCTCGATCGAAATATCGAAAATAAATTACGCGAACTTAAAGAAAGGTACGATAATGAAAGATTAATAATTCAGACTCATATAAACGCAATATTTGATCTACCGATTGTAAGAAGAGAAAATGGAAATGCGAATCGCAATTTCTCGGAACAAAAGGCTGGCAAGTGAAAGGTGGTTGTGATATACCCTTTCTACGCATACTACACATTACATCCCCGTATGGAGGGCGATTTGGAGTCTAATTAAATAATGCGAAACTGACGAGCCTCTGGAATCCGCGACTCCATACACATACACAAACATGTGCGCACGTACGCGCGCACGTACGCACACACGGGACCAAAAAACTATTACATCTTCGTCGTTGGTCCTGGGTAACGCCAAAAGAAGTTACAGTTCACTTTAACATCGCATTCTTTCAAGATTTTTTCAAGGTCAATGGAGACGTTTTCAGAAAAAAAACTTTGAAACAAAAGTTTTCTTTTTTTTTAATCTAAATCTGCAACAGAAAGTACCATGTTCCATTTGAAAAATTCGACTTCCGGTCTGAATAGCCTATTTCCGGTCAGTACCCGAAGTTGAAAATATTATCATTCGATAGAGCATACCCGATTTACTTATCAAAATTTTCAGCGTTTTTTATCAAAAAAATTTATACGTTATTTAAACGGCTGGCACGGGTGGTCTGATACACCCTGTATATAAAAGAAAATGAAATCTCAACTGCCTTGCTTTGCTCCAAGTCCAGCGTAGCGCCTTTGAAAACTTTGTCCTTGCCGAGATTAGATTATGCGCAGCTGTACTTTTAATAAAATTAATGCAAAAAGTGGTGTCCAGCTTAAATAAAAGCGTACAAGCGTTATTATTGGACAGATTCAAAAATTGTCTTGGCTTGGTTAAATTCGCCAGCGAGAAGATGGAAAACATTTATCGAATCGTATTAGTGAAATATAAAACAACTCACCTTCCGATTGGCATCATGTAAAATCAAACGATAATCCAGCGGATCTAATTTCTTGTGGTGTTGAAATTGTCCATTATCGACATTTCAGTCCTCGCATCACAAGGAAGGCCGAGGATTGTTCTGGACAGAAAGACAACGAACGAGATGACGTCACAGAGCAGGGAGAAGCTCAACGACGAACACGAGACGGCAAGGGCAGAGACGCCAGCCGTTAAATGATGATATGGACCTCGACGAGGAGGTTCAATCTAGCCAAGGACCTGGGGACGGCGCAGATCCAACGGAAGCTACAAGGAGACAACAAATCTTCCGGACGATGGCTGAGAGGAAGGAGGAGCAGCGCAACGAGAAAGAAGAGCCTGCGAACAAAAAGAAATAATTAAATTGTTTCAATATCGTAACGACGATTATAAGATATACAGTTTTGTATTGTATTCAGTTCATTTAATAGATTGCATTAAAGTCATATTATTTGCATGTTACATCTCAGTATAGAGAGATTTAAAGATAAAGTCAGTTATTTCAGTTTGAGATATAAAAAGTGTAATATAAGCCGAAGATGGCACAAAGAGATAAAGTTCTCGCAATATATATTTTGTTAGCAGTAATAACTGCTATTATTATAAGGTTTTATTTGATTTTATATTCAGTATTAAATTATTCAGCGCAGACTGAGCGCAAGTAAGATTTTATTATTTTACATAATAGCGAAATGGCGCAAGGGATAAATAAAAGCGTCAATAACTTCATTTTAAATTTATTTATGATATATGGTTAGGATTCATACTCATTTAAGTTAAATACATTGAGTTACACACAATAATAGTAAAAGCGCATATTAATAATTAAGAGCGTTAGATATAAGAGACTATTATTCATAAAAGGGTTGCGAAATGGCGCATGACATACCCAAGTTCTTTCAGGAGATACAAAAGATCATATAATAATCACATTAAATCATATATAACAATAGTACATGTCATTTATTAACATAAAGATACATTTGATAATTTTAATCTTTTCATTTAAGATTGATACTTGTTGAAACAGCCAGATATATATTGGCTTACATTAATTTAGATTCAAATAATATTTCTATTAATAAATACTTGTATAATCACATTTTGCATAGTATAAAATCATAGCGATGGCGGAGTCCAGTTGACTTCTTGATTTGATAACAATAAAAAGAGTTAATTTTTGATACATAACATGAAATGGCGATAAGCCAGCATACGAAATGTATTCCTGTATAAAAGGGGATCTGGAAAAGAAAATCATTATTAGCCAAGATGGCGAAGCAACATTTTAAATAATATTTTATGTTACATTGTATAATACTTACCTTGACGATCCAGGGGGAAGTAACTCCTGGGGTAATAGGGAATCCAGCGAGGGTACCTGAAACAAAAAAAAAATTAAATTACAAAAGTTAATGGCGAATGCCACTATCAAATATGGCAGCGAGTAAAATTCGATAATAAGCCTATTTGTACCATTTATAGGGAAATTGCGCAAAAGCGTAATTATTAAGTTTATTTTGTATAATTCGCAATAAGTATAGCGATAGGTATTATTTCATTATTTGACAATTTTAATGACCTGCACGAAATGGCATCGTGTAATTGTAGCGAACCGCGAAATGATGTTACAGGTAATATTTTAATTTGGTTTATATAATTTGATTTTCATATTACATTCGTTTCTAGCGACGCGACAAAGAGAATAGCGTCGTAATAAAGCAACACCAGGTACTATGGTCGCATTCCATTATTAGCACGAAGGTGTTGTATAACTCTCGTCAGAGAGAAGGATGAGAGGCGTAATGACGGCGATTTTCTTGGGACGCTTTTGCTAGGCCGTACAGTAGCGTCGCACATCCACTTTCAGGAATTGGAACTACGAGTCACATCTACTTTTCAATACTGTCAATAAATTTGGTTCATCTCCGTGCTATGTATACATCCACTTTTCGATATTGTCGGTCTTTGGTGGTTCGTGTCCGAACTACTTAGCTGGAGAGGGATATGCTGGCCGCGGCGGCACGCGCCGGCTATGCGACGTTGCCACGATGCCACGCATTTCGGGTATCGTGTCTCGTGCCTCGCTGACTGGATTCGCGCGCCAGCCATCGCGCGGTACGGACGTGTTTTCGTGTGCGAATGTTGGCAACCGAGCTGCCAGAGAGTACTGAGAGTGTTTAGCGCGATGAGGACGGTGTAAGGGGTTAGCGAAATTATTAGCGACGGTGTGATTTGCCAAGACTGTGATTCCACCTGGACTTGTGCATCCCGGCTACGGTTGATGAGCGAGGCCTCGGTCTCGGCCCTTCGGGGCGATGTGGACAGAGGGGGGCCTCAGCCTCCCCCCTTTACCGCCGGATACTATTCTACCTGGAATTCCCATGTCCCCTCCCTCCCCTGTATGAGCGTAGATTCGGTAAACCCTTCAAAACTCATTAATATAGATGTGGAACGGTTTGAGGCCCTTAAGGCATCGATGCTGACCGAGCTAAGTGCGGATGCGGTCTTGCGGGGGCGCTGTGACGACCGTATCTTAGGATTGTTTGAGCTTAACGTTCAATAGCAAGCTGCGCAGGAGCGATTCAACGAGTTCGATGGATTGAATACACGTCGAGAAAGCGTGCGGCGGACTGCGAGCTAAAGGCGGACGAAGCGCGTGGTAATTATAAGAAACAACAAAAGAACAAGGTGAGCTTGCCCTCTACAGTCTCGCCCCTTAACGGGGAGACAAAAAGAAAAACTTTACATACTGATGACATAAACGTTAATTTAAACGCTGACACACTTCGCGACAAGGACGGACTCGTTTCGAATAACACAAAGGACGCGCGCACAGTAACAAGAAATAAATACACTGCGCTAGACAAAGCATCATTTGTGGTACACGTGATCGCCAACAGCGCGGACGGAGAAAAACATAAACATCCACTGGAAGTATGATTACTAACACCGTGAGGAATGATAAGGACATCATTGAAATAAAAAAGCTAGGGAAAGGCAGGATCGAGATCGAATTCACCACCGCGGCTGCGACAAATAGCTTTATTAACACACGGGGCCTTGAAGCACAGAATTATCGTATATTCATTCCTTCGTACAGGTTATATCGATCGGGAATCATTAGGGACATCCCCCGAGATCTAGATTCGGAAGCGCTAATTAACGGGATTGACTCACCGGTCCCTGTTGCTGAGGCCAGGAGACTCACCCGCCGTATTAGAGTGGACGGCGAGTTGCAGAGTGTGGCGTCATCAACCATCCTTATTAAGTTCGAGGGGCATACTCTGCCTAAATACGTATATGTATACAAGGTTCGTCACGAGTTTCAGTACATATACCGAGGACCAAAATTTGCTATAGCTGCTATCGGGTGGGACACATCAGTGCTACCTGCAAGGGGAGAGCCAGGTGCTTGTATTATGGCGAAGACCGACACAATTCTAATGCAGACTCGTGTTCTAGAAAGGACTCTGCTCCGTGCTGCATCAACTGCGGGGGACCACACCGCCATCTCCATGGACTGCCCGAGGGTGGTCGAGCATAAAATGGCCACTGCCCTTGCCTCGGCCGAGAACATCTCAATGATAGAAGCTAGGAAGAGAGTCGCAAATGATGCACCCTCGCCACGACCGCCGATGGACTGCAGGTTCGATTATACTAACTTCCCTGCGACCGGGAGAGATACGAAAGGCCTGACACAAAGCGAGGTTTCCCAGACGCGGCGCTTCTGCTCGCGAAACGATCTAACGTTGCATAATAGATACACGGCTCTGAGGAGCCCCACCATCTCAGAACAGTACATATGCTCGGAAAGCGGGGGGGTAGACGTCCCTTTCCGTCCGGGGGTGGGATGAACGCGGTGCCGTGTTCGGGAGACGATGCTGAGCGGATCAACTATTTGGACCGCTCTGATGAGAGGCGGGACTCGCCGGTTTCGAGCCGCGGGGCGGTCCGGGCCTCGAGCGGCTTGAGCGAGGCACATAAAGCGAACCTTTATTTTGCGAATGGGAGGTCTCCGGTAATTACACCGGGAACGGGGATGAGTTTCGGGCGTTCGGATCGCGGGTTAGATGCACCTCCGAGAGGTGACGCTGCGCCAGTTTCCCCGACGTCGTCCTTTTTCGGCGATCTCCTGACCTTTTTCTCGAGGAAGCTTATCCCGGCGCTTCTGCAGGGGGACACTCAGTTTATAGTAGAAAAGACAATTACATACATTATGAGTTACATACACACACATGGTTTTCTTAATACCTCTACTGATTCAAAAAACTACGCGGAATTCGCGCACCCGTCAGTTGCGAAATCGGCTTCCCCGCGGAGCGGGGTGTTTGACAATGCGATATAGTGATGATCAGGTACGGTATAAGGGGTCGGGCCTCAGTGTCCTACAATGGAACTGCCGAGGGGCCCGAGATAAGCTCCCTCAATTGCAGTCGATTGCTTGTGATCACGATATCCTTTGCATTCAAGAGTCGATCCTGTTTGAGGACACAAATTTCCAGTTCAGCGGATTTAATATAATTCGAAGTGATATCACGGGCCCCAACAAACGCGGAGTGTGCATGCTCGTCAAGGGCGACTTGGCTTTCTCAGAGGTGGATCTAAGCATACATGTCAATGCGCACACCTCAGTAGAGATCCAGGGCGTAATTGTTCATACGGAATCAATTCCGATTCTAGTTATGAACATTTACAGACACCCCGCAACTGTCACGCCGTACGCCTTTTACGATAGCTTGCTCAGTTTCGCTTCAACTTACCACCACTATATCCTGGTGGGGAACCTGAACTCGCATCACTTCTATTGGAATGGTTCTCACGAAGATAGAGCCGGCTCTATCCTGGCTAAAGCAATTGATACTTTTAAAATTAGTATTCTAAATGACGATAATCCTACACACCTGTCGGAGTTTAACCAGACCTTTTCTATTATAGACCTCGTGCTTGCAAGCGATCGACTTGCCCCTCTGTGTTCTTCCTTTACCGTGGAGGATTGTATGGGCAGCGACCACTTCCCTGTGATTACGACGAATAGAAGGAGCTGCATCCGGAAGCGAAAATTCGCATATAAATTACACCTCTCTGGGGAATCGCTGGCTGCTTTCGCCTCTCTCTGTGCAGCGGAACCGTTCGAAGTGGCGGAGGAGCTACTCGCCTCTGTAGCTTATCTAAATTTCACGGAGATGGTGAGGGATAAGGCATACAGATTTATCCCCGAAAAAGCTAGAATACCTAGAACAAAATCCAATAAGAAAAAGTATGATGCACCACCGTGGTGGAACGAACGATGTCAGTCGACTATTCTGGACAGGAGAGAGGCGCTTGCGACATATAAAAAGCTCCCTACTAAACTTAATTTGGATAACTATAAAACAGTTCAACGAAACTGCAGAAAAACTTAAAAAAAAGAGAAAAAACGGAGTTGGAGAAATCTTTGTGGCTCCTTCAGTAGCCGTACTTCCCTCGAAAAATGTGGGCGATCATAAGAGGTTTCAAGGACAGGAAGTTTAAATCTCAGACTAAGCCATTAGACTTCTTGGAGCAGGAACGGCGGTACGGGGAAGTGATCGCTAAGCTGTGCCCTCCGTCGTGTCTCCCTGACCCGGGCGGAGATATTGAGTCCTTTTTGCGAAGGGACGCGGGGAGCCGAGATACGTCTGCGACGTGCTAGACTCGCCGATTTCTGTAGATGAGAGGCGCTCGGCGGTCCGCGGGGCCAAGTTGAAGGCTGCGCCTGGCCTGGACCAAATTGACAACCGCTTAATAGCAGCGATGCCGGGATCCTATATAGAAGTCCTATATAGAAGTTAACAGATATCTTTAATAAACTGTTTGTATCGGGCGAAATACCGGGGGCGTGGCGCCGGGCGTTCGTGATTCTTGTTTCTAAGCCGGGGGGTGGAGGGCTACGCCCCATCTCTTTGTCATGTCTACTGAAAATAATGGAAAGAATTATGTGTAATAGACTTTCTTGGTTTTTGGAGTCGAGATGCCTCCTCCCGGACTTCCAGTTCGGGTTCCGTTGCGGGCGTTCATGCGTTGATAGTATTGTAAGTCTGACGAGCTTCATTCGTGCCCGCTTTGCAGTTGGAGAGGTGGTGGTTTGCGCGTTCATGGACATTAAGGGCGCGTTTGATAATGTCACCCCCTTCATTTTACTGCGCGATCTCGAAAACATGGGTGTCCCGGCGCGAATGCGAAAATTCATCCATAATTTAATCCCAGAACGAGAAATGTTTTTTGTTATTAATGGAGCCCTCGAGGGTCCTTTCTGTACGCACAAGGGTACCCCGCAGGGTTCAATCCTTAGCCCGTTGCTATTCAATATTTATTTGAGGGAAATAGGAAACTATTTGGATAGCGAGTCGAGAATGCTCCAATACGCGGATGACGTGGTAATTTTCGCGGCCTCGAGGGAGCTGGGGCTGGCCGTGGCCAGCGTGCAGAATTCTATCGCAGACGTTTCGAAGTATCTCCTCGCGAGGGGATTGGAGGTTGCTCCCGATAAATCGCGGGTGATGATTTTTAACAGGAAACGCGGCGGCGTCGCTCTCCCACCAAACATTACGTGTAGGGACCTCCCGATCCCGGTGGTCCGAGAGGTGCGATTTCTGGAGATTTTGCTAGATGAGAGAGGGCCGAGGCCATCTCATTTACTTGATTAAAAAATGCAAAAAACTGACTGATGTTATATCGGCGCTGGCGGGGGTCGGATGGAGCTCGCATCCCTCCCTCTTGCTGTCGGTTTATAGATCTGTTTTGCGCAGCGTTATGGAATATGGATGTCAGATTTATAAATTTGTGGGCAATGCCCAGTTATTTCTTAAGTTAAAAAGGCTCCAATATAAGGCACTCCGGATAGCGTTGGGGCTTAGGGCCTCGACGCCGATCAGTGTGCTGCTCGCAGAGGCTGGAGAGCCTACCCTGGAACGGAGGGTTGCGATGTTATCCTCTAAGTTCATATATAAGAATCTTTCCTGCAGCAATAGCATTCCCATCGAATATCTTTGGATGTTAAGCGACTCAATTAGATCGGATGGGGTGAGGGAGAGGATTAGCGAATGCTTCCCCATCTTCAGGATTTTCCGCCGCCTTCGGGCGTCGTGCGGACTTTTGTATAGATCGATAGTCCCCCCGCATGTGGACACGGACTTTCGAGTTATGTCCTTTGTCCCGAGAACGAATATAGAAATGCGCGCCCTGGGGAGCGAGATGTCCCCCCTTGAGACCCAGAAGTCTTTCCTTGAGCTCATGGGTCGTTTTCCCAGCGACTGTATCGCGATTTATACGGATGGTTCTAAAACCGAGCATGTGTACGACATGGTGGGGGCTGGGATTTACGTGCCGCACTTGAATGCGTCGATCAAACACAAGATCCCCGCCGAGACCACGATATTCTCGGCGGAGGCATGGGCCCTACTTCAGGCAATAAACCTATCGAAGGACAAGTGTTGGAGGAGGGTCGTTGTCTGTACGGACTCGCTAAGTGTCATAAAGGCAATCAGGGGAACTGCGGGTACCCAGAAGAATCACGTTATCTGCAACATCAAGAAACAACTTTACTTGGCGGCAATCGACGATAGAGATATCTGCATATGCTGAGTCCCCGCACACAAGGGCGTGCCGGGCAACGAGGCGGCGGATGAGGCAGCGAAGGCTGCCGTCAGGACGGGTGACTCTACCTTCTTTAGAGCCCGCACACGGACTTCTATGCAGCCGCCACTGCTGATATGTTTAAAAAGCAAAGGGAGTCGGATTCCGTCTCATCTCTGGAAGTGGGCCGGCTCTATTTTGAGAAGTGCTCAACGAGTTCCCGCAAACCATGATTTCACAGAAGGGCGATTAGTAGAGGATGCATTGTTACGATGGATCGAATTAGATCGAACCACTACAACCTGCTTGCCAGCCTTTTCAGGAAGGGAATGGTTCCTTCCCCGGACTGCCCGTGTGGTACGGGCCCGCAGGACATTAACCATGTAATTTTTTATTGCTCCCTTACTATCGGTAAATCGCAATGCCTACGCTCATTCCTGAAGGCGGAGTTTCCTGACGCTCCTATTGATATCTTTGAGGTCATTAGATTCCCTACTCCCAAACTCTGCAGGCTTCTGCACGCGTATTTGAGGTCATGTGAGATCTCCATTTGAATCTGCCGCCGACTTGAGGGCGCCGGAGGCGCGTGTCGGAGGGTGGAGGCGCGCGCTGGGGCTTCCGGTTTCCGCCGTGCTGCCGCGGAACGAGGCGCCTGCTTCGGCGCGGTGGAGGAAGAGAAGCGCATCACTATTGTGCATGGCCGTATCGTCCCCACCGAGGAGACGGGTTGCCACTAATTTACGAAGAAGAAGAAGAAGAAGAAGCCTCGCTGACTGCCAAGTCTCGAGTTGGCAAATCGACGATGCGCTACGTTACATTTATATTTATTTAATTATATTTATAATTTTTATATTTATTACTTTTAAATATATATATATATATAAGTTTTACGTTTTACGCGATATTTTTCGTTTTAAAAAATACATATACAATATATATAATAAATGCTATTTTTGCGATATAGGAAAACAAAATAATATATCTCTCATAAACTATATTTTTTATTTTATCACACCGTTTTAAAAAATATAATAATTATTTCTAAATAAAATAATTTGTTGTGTGTGTATGCGTGTATGCACTATACACTTTTATAATCTTTATTCTTTTGTATGTGTTTTTTGTATACATGTTTATATATGCAAAATAAATTGTTCTGTATATACATATAATATAAAAAAAGATGTGCAACAAAATTATTTTTCCTCTTCCATTATTCCAACAAAATCAAGAGTATAATTTTAATTTTAGAAAGAAAAATCGCATATTTTGCATGTAGTGGCTCATCGAAGAACGTTCAGTTTCTCACGCTGAAGACTACAGTTCAATTCCAAGTTGTCATGAATATATTTCTTTGCAATTTTTACATTTAAAAATAATATTATATATATATTATTAATGCAAAAATCAAATTTTAAAGCTATTTATGTACATTATACGTACATTTATACACATATATATATATGTAATATATATATGCTTGTTGGCTTTCATACTTTCTGTTGTGTATTACTTCCTGTATTATAATTCTTGAACTAAATTTGTATAATAAAAGTGTTTTTATTCTTCCACTAAAATTCTTGCGTGCTATTTCGAAATAAAGATATTTGCGTAAAATAACACTTTACATCATTTCAGGACACTTCAAAAATACTCTGCGGTCTATCTCTTTCCCTTGACAGTTAATAAACAGCCATAAAATAAATATAATACGAAGACTAGGCGCAGAATATTTTTTAAATGTGCCGAAATGATCTAAAGTGTTATTTTACGCAAATATCTTCTTTGACATCACGATCTAACAGCCGCATCGAGTACTCAGGAGCCTTAAAAGAGACAAATTTTAAGAAAATAAGTATAATACTTATCTCCCAATGTTTTATTTTGTTTCTGTTACAGGAAATACTAGATTAGAAAAAATGGTCACCTAACTCTATTCGACGTGCGGGATTATGCGAGGACCATTTTCATCAAGATTTATTTACAGATAGTTCCAAAAAAAGATTAAAACGCAATGCAGTGCCAATTCCTCACACATCTGTTATTGATATATCACATAGACATGACATACAAATGAACAAAAATAGAAAAAAGCAAATGAAACAAGTGCCTCATTTTGAAGAAACAAATGTAAAAGAAATAGAATTTATGGAGGAAAATGCCACATCATCTGCATCTATTCATAATGTAATAGTTGAGCAGCATCCATTACGATGTTATCAGCCATCACATTTAAATTTCCATACTTCCGTGGAAGAAGAAAATATTATGGAATGGATACATCTTGAGCCACCTGAAAGAGTCGTAAAATGTACACCTGAAACAGTCCCAATATCTGCATCTGAAAGAGATCCAATATCTACACCTGAAAGAGTCCCTACACCTCTTCCACTTAACAAGAAAGAAAATAGACAGAATAATAAGTCAATACAAAATTTGTATACTCAAATTAATTCTCTAAAAGCAGAAAATATTAGATTACGAAACCAAGTACGACATTTAAAATATCGTTTACGTTGTATTCCACGAAAACGTCAAACACCGAAAAGTAATAAACAAAAGAAAAAGATATTAAAAAAACTGGTAGATGAACAAGATCTACATCCCATTGCCAAAGCAATGATAAAATTGCAGCTGCATACACCAAAGGCATACACCAAAGGCAAAGTATACGGAAGAAGAAAAAAATCTTTCCAGACAACTCTATTATTATTCACCCGCTGCTTTTTATCGCTTAAAAAAAGCAGGTTGTAATTTTCCTGGACTGCGAACTGTTCAAAAATGGCTGGAAGAATATGACATACGTCCAGGATTTTGTGATTTTATCTTTCAAAAATTGAAAGAAAAATATTCTCACATACCGAAAGAGGAAAGAGTATGTGCCTTAAAATGGGACGAAATGGCTATTAAAGCTTATGAATACTCGATGAGAGAAGGCCTTGAAGATCTTGGACCTTTAGGAAGAAAATTCGGAAGAGCAAAATGCGTTTTTGTTTTTTGTTTAAATAGTTTGAATGCGCATCATCCATGGCGACAGCCTTTAGCATATTTTCTCCCAGAAAAATACATCAAAGGAGACGAAATAATAATATTATTAAAAGAATGTTTAGATAGATTGAGCGAAACGGGTGCTGATGTGCAACTTATTACATGTGATCAAGGTACATGTAATCAAAATGCTTATACTCAACTTGGCGTTAATCCAGACAATCCACTCTTTATACATAATGAGAAAAAATATTATGCATCGTTTGATTTTCCGCATTTAGTAAAAAGATTGCTAAGTTTTCTAAGAACTCACGACAGCATTTATTGTGATGGAAAAGTTATTGCATCATATTGCGATTTCGAAGAAACATGGTCTGTTGATAATGCCACAAAAGGAGGCTCTAATTTATTGTCTCATATTACAGAAGCGCACATTCGTCCAAATAATTTTGAAGCAATGAATGTGAAAAGGGCATTTCAGATGTTAAGCCACACTTTTGCAGCGGCAATAAAAACAGCCGGTCATGAAAAACAATTGAGTACAAATACATGGCAAGCGACAGCAGAATTTGCAGAGCGATTGAATAATGTTATTGACGCGTGCAACACTTACAGCTTTAAAATTACATTTGGCGGCAAACGACCATTATCGTTCAAAAATCCGGATATTGAAAATCTATTAATAGATTTTGTCAAATGGTGCTCAAAATGGTCTAAGTCGGCAAAAAGTATAAGTCAAATACCTTGTTTTAGAGGTTTTGTCTTGACTGTAAAAGTTATTCTTGAAACTTATAAAAAACTTTCAACTGAATATGATGGATTCGAACTGGCGACAGGATTATGTAACCAAGACTCAGTGGAGCATTTATTTTCGAAACTAAGGCAACGCGGAGGATTTAATCCAAATCCAACCTCAAGAATGGTCCGATTGTCTATTAGACATATACTTTTCACAGGATACATTCAAACTAGTGACAAAGGCAATACTCAATGCCCGGAAACTGAAACTCTTATAAATAAATTAAGTCAGCTTGCAAAAAGGATAGAAAATGTTATGAATATGAGCAATGGCGTTATAGAACTTGATGAACTCGAAAGCGAATTGCTTGAAAATGACATTCTTCTCAAAGAATTTAATATCGAAAAAATCGAAAATGTTAACCTGCTTGATAGCAGTTACGATGAAAATGCTATCGCATTTTTGCTGGATTTTTCGCGCGACGAAGCATTGACAAAAGCAACTGTGACCATTGTCGTAATGATATGATGAAAATTCCAATGGATGAATCGACAGCAAATGAGAAATATATCGAATTTCGTGAATATGAAAATAAAGATGAAGATGCTCCAACAGTAACAAAATTAGTGCGTCCAACGACTTTATATACAAATATTACTAAAACGCAATTGATGGCATTTAATCACACGTGGCAATATCATTGGGCATCTACAAAAGTTCTTAATAAAATTGTGAATGAATGTATACATGCAACGAATCAAACACATCCTGAGTGGCTAGATACAAATAATAAATGTTATGATCATCGGATGCAGGCATTAAAATACATGATTAGAGTGAAAATATATTCTCGTATGAGATATAATAATCGTGCTGCAAAAACAAGTAATATATCTTCACGCAAGAAAGTTAAAAAGTTTTTAAACAAGTAAGAGATATATTAGAACAAAACATCTTGATAAGTGTCATTACCTAGTAAACACAAAGTAACAATAATGTTACGTCAATGTTATAATTTCCCACTCAACAATATAACTACAATGTAACATGTCTTGTATATAACAGTTATATTGTTGAGTAGGAAATTTTAACATTGATTAGATTACTGTTACTTTGTGTTTACTGGGTATGTAAGGAGAAAGAAGGAAGAATAAAATAAAGAAAAAATATGATGTGAGAAAAAAGGCACAAATAAAAAATAATTTTTTTATTTGTGCCTTTTTCTCACATTAAAAAAAAAATATTTTAAAAGGTAAGCAGAAAGGTAAGCTAAAAATGGAAATAAAAAGGTAAATAAATCCAACAACGTAGAACGTACGATATAATCATTACTTTAAAGAAATATATCTCAATATTTTCTTTTTCTTTTTAATATTGTATGTATGTTTCAGTTTTGTCGTTAAGAAAGAATACTTACTGCGCTTTTGCACTATGATATTGGATTCATTATCAAAAATGTTTTGCAAATCATATTGTTTTGTGCAATAAGTATTATTTTCTGTTAATAAGAAAATTATGCACGAAATTTTTCAATTTCGTAGAAAATTGCAATCACAGTTGAAATAAATGCATAAATCGTAAACTAGCAGGTCTTATCACAATACAAAGAAAAGGATTTCTAATGCGGTCATGCTAAGAAATTGTAAAATCATGCACTTTCTTATTATCAATGACAATGCAAAATACATACAATACTAAAGAAATTTTAAGAAAATACAAAAATATATAGAGATATGTATCGTATACATATGTGTACAATACATATATGTTGGTATATACGATATTTTACAATCAAAGGGAAGGTACAAACGGATATCGTAAAATGTACAATGAACAAGTGATTTTGATAAATCACTTATTAAATAAGATGTCTTAATATATAAACAAATGGGAAACAGACATAAAAAAATATAACTGATGTTTTTCAGTTATTTATAGAAAATTTATATTACCTATATACATTTTCTCGTGTTAAGACTTGCTAGTTTCAGATTTGTGCATTTGTTTCAACTGTGATTGCGATTTTTGTGTCATGCCTTATGCTTATTTAATACCAACAAAAATATACATAACATATGTAAATATATAAACTTTTATTACTTATAAAATTCTGAATTTTTTGAATGCGTTCTATGTTAAAAAGGATAAAATTTTATTGTATATATGTTATAACGTAATATGTATATATATATATATATATATATATATATATATATATATACGATAATCTATTTTTTTTGTTACACATAATGCATTTCACTTACGTTTCAGATTTTTTTAAATTAATAATTTAGGGGGTTTTTAGTGCAAGTCCCACATAACCCCAAGGTATGCGTTTTAGGCATTTTCCTTCTCGCATCAAGCAAAAAAAACAAGCGATCGTACTTATAATTTCGACTTATAAATCTCGATTGTAGATTGTATTCAATCGAGACGAATTTTAATAATACTTAATTATTATTTTTTTATTTATTGCAGGATAACATATGTTACAGTTTGATCTGAAATAGCAGTCTTGTTTACTAATCTTTATTTTGAGGAAGTCATATTTTCGTTTTAAAGACATGCCCTTGAAATAAAAAGTGAATAACAAAAAATCTTGGAACACGGTAAGATTTTTTTTTGAAAAATTCTACCTAATTGAAGTTCTTAATCTGCTACTAACAATGCAATGCTTATAATGACTTTGCGGATTAAGCATTTGATAAGTTTACATATCTGCAAATCTGCCATAAACTCGTTATAAACATTACATTTACTGAAAATAATATTTTTTTCAAAGACTTTTGTCTGGATAATTGAAAACTATTAGTAAGAAAATATTCTGTTGTAAGAAAATTACTTAAATGAAATAAAATAAAACAATAGTGCTTTCCTTAACTATAGAATGATTCTTTTTTTTCTATTTACTAATTTTATTTTAATTTACTATTAAATTTACTAAATTTACTTACGCGCTGTATTCCGCGTAATTTTAGAGGAATAGGATTTGGAGAGGTTTCGACAATGTACACATGTATAAAATATAAATGAATTAAGGGGATGCTTAAACCTTTCTATTTGACCGACGGAACACCGATTAATTTCTGGATATCCAATCTTCTAATTGCCTTTATAGATTGGAAAATCCTTTTCAGGAAATAAAGTATAGACAATGACAGAGTGTGAAAGCGAACAATTTCATATGAAAAAAAAAAAAAAAAATTTATAACTGTCATTGACTTATAACAACATTCACTTAATATAAAAATTTTACACTTTGTGCATATAAATGAACCTGCTTTCACATTCAAGTGAACATTAAGGAACAATACCGTGTTTTCAGAATAAGTCTAGAGGCTTTAATATAGAAGAACAAATAGCCAGAAAATTATATACGCAATGCACATGCAGAATAGTAAATAGAGCAGTGACTGTGTAAGAAAATAGTTGCGAGATTCCCTGAGAGATGGCATTGGTGTGTGTCGGTGTGACACTTCCTTGTGTGAGTAAGTGAGCCCAAGGAAGATTCACACATACACACTACTACACACAACCCGAGTACGTGAGGATACGCGCGCAGTCAAAACACGAAAAAAGTCGGTCGTACTGTCAAAGCGCGTGAATCACGAATTCCTGTTCGCTCCGTATATTTTGGAGCGGAACCGTGTACGTGTACTCGTACGGTTGTTCGCGATAAACGACGAGTGAGAAGGTGGACAGTGTCATGACAGGTTAGATTAGGTTAATGACAGGATATTGTCGGAACTTTATAAAGTGATGTATAAAATTTTGTGAGTGAATAAAAGCTTCAAAGATTCATAGTCATAGTCTATTTGAATGGTACGTATAACCAAAATCAAAGGTATCTATTTGATGGTACTGATTTATTTTTTATAATAAAAATCAAAGGCGTCTTTTTGATGGTATTGATTTATAATAAAAATCAAAGGTGTCTATTTGACGGTACTGATTTATTTTTTATAATAAAAATCAAAGGCGTCTTTTTGACGGTACTGATTTAGAATAAAAATCAAAGGCGTCTATTTGACGGTACTGATTTATAATAAAAATCAAAGGCGTCTATTTGACGGTACTGATTTATAATAAAAATCAAAGGCGTCTATTTGACGGTCAAGTACTGATTTATTTTTTTATAATAAAAATCAAAGGCATCTATTTGACGGTACTGATTTATTATAATAATCAAATGCGTCTATTTGACGATACTGATTTATTTTTTATAATAAAAATCAAAGGCGTCTATTTGACTGTACTGATTTATAATAAAAATCAAAGGCGTCTATTTGACGGTACTGATTTATAATAAAAATCAAAAGCGTCTGTTCTGATGGTACTGATTATAATAAAAATTAAAAGCGTCTTTTTTATGACGGTACTGATTATTACAACAATTTATTGGTTGCCTTTTTATGGAAATGATCGTCGTAGGGACCTATTCAATGTTCTTAATATTGAATATTATTCAATAATATGATTTTATAGTTTTAGTCACACTTCAAGACACAAAACTAGTACTATACATCAAAATCTAGCACAAATCATTAAATATATTTCTTTTATAAGATATAAAGTTGTTAAATAATAATAAAGATGTTATATTATCTATGTATTATGTACTAAAATTATACGCGATTTTAATATTTATTAAAATATTATCAGGATGAGGGGCCCACAATTTGTAGGGCGGCCCTGCAGTGCCTGGTCGGAAAGGAAATTCGAACGCTTTAGCCGTCTTAGAACATCGAGAATCTTGGCAACATCGAGATTCTTGGTAACAATGAGAGAAAAAAGACGGAAGATCATATATCTGTCCTCGGATCGTAAACAATCGAGGCGGCAACATTGCACGCACAAGCGTGCAATGTATATATGTTTGAACTAGGATCGATAATGTAGGAAATTTTTATATCATATTCTAGATTATCGATCTCGTGCAAGTTCGTCCGTCAGTTTAGAATCCCCTTAAAGTATACATTTCATATTACACTTATTTTATTACTTAATTATACATTTGGAAAATTGTAATATATTTGTATGCCCCCTTTGCCTCCTCTTCCACGGCTTTCACGCCTGCCTCTACCTCGTCCTCGTCCTCGTGCTCGTGCTCGTCCTCTTCCCCTTCTCCTTCCCCTTACTCTACCTCTTCCTCTTCCAGCTTGAAAAGCCGCTTGAAAGAGCGCTCTCAAAGTTTCGTGCTGGAACAAAAAATAAATATTACACATACATAAAAACAATTTGCTTTTGTAGGTAGACATAAAAACAAGCAGTAAGGTAAGCGAACGTATTTCGGAAGACTTTAATTTTTCTCATATTAGTCGTCATGTAATCACACTTTAATTTTTCTCATGTTAGCCATCATCATAATGCTGTTTGTCACCAACATCAAATTTGACATTACGTGACGGCTAACTTGAAAAAAATTAAAGTGTTTTGAAATAGATATTGTTCCGAAATGTGTTCGCTTACCCTAAAATATTCCGCGACAAACATTTTAGCGACCGCTGTCACACATAATATACGAGATATCAAAGTTAATTTTAAATATATAATATATTAATTGCTACACTTACGGTTAATACTATCGGCTCATTCGTCGCTGGGGTTGCCGCCGGGGCCGTCGTGCCCGCCGCCGGGACCGTTGTTGCCGTCGGGGCCGTCGTGCCCGCCGCTGGAACCGTCGTCGCCGCGACCGCCGCCAAGGCCATTGGGGCCGTCGTGCCCACCGCCGGAACCGTCGTTGTCGCTGCGACCGCCGTCGGGGCCGTCGTGGCCGCCGTCACCACTGCCTTCGTGCCCTCCGCCGCGGCTAGGGCCGTCGTCATCGTCGCCGCGACCGCTGCCGAGGCCATTGGGGCCGTCGTGCCCACCACCGGAACCGTCGTTGTCGCTGCGACCGCCGTCGGGGCCGTCGTGGCCGCCGTCACCACTGCCGTCGTGCCCGCCGCCGCGACTAGGGCCGTCGTCGTCGTCGCTGCGACCGCCGCCGGGGCTGTCGGGGCTGTCGTGGCCGCCGCCGTCACCACTGCCGTCGTGGCCGTCAGGGCTGTCATGGTCGTCGTAATGTCCGCCACCGCCGAGGCCTTCATCTTCTCAGATCCGTACTGCAACAATACAAACATATACATATTTAACAATTAACATATATAAGAGGCATAAAGTAATTACTAATCAACTTGTTATAGACTCACGTAACTTCGCGGCGCCGATATGTTCGCTAGCTGTAGTTGTCGAAAATTTGAACTGCGTGCGAACTCGCGAACGTCGCGAACTCGTGTGCGTGTACATACGTGTCCGTGTGCGCTCGACGCCCCACGCCTTAGCTAGCCGATTTGGCGGGAAAGGAGTGCAGATGTACAATTTTCGCTTTTCTTTTGTATTGACTATATGATTTGATAGCTCAAGCCGCTTGAAATTAGCTGACGATGTTTCATTACACAAAGAAAAATAAAATACAGGAAGTAATACACAACAGAAAGTATGAAAGCCAACATGCATATATTACATATATATGTGTGTATAAATGTACGTATAATGTACATAAATAGCTTTAAAATTTGATTTTTGCATTAATAATATATATATAATATTATTTTTAAATGTAAAAATTGCAAAGAAATATATTCATGACAACTTGGAATTGAACTGTAGTCTTCAGCGTGAGAAACTGAACGTTCTTCGATGAGCCACTACATGCAAAATATGCGATTTTTCTTTCTAAAATTAAAATTATACTCTTGATTTTGTTGGAATAATGGAAGAGGAAAAATAATTTTGTTGCACATCTTTTTTTATATTATATGTATATACAGAACAATTTATTTTGCATATATAAACATGTATACAAAAAACACATACAAAAGAATAAAGATTATAAAAGTGTATAGTGCATACACGCATACACACACAACAAATTATTTTATTTAGAAATAATTATTATATTTTTTAAAACGGTGTGATAAAATAAAAAATATAGTTTATGAGAGATATATTATTTTGTTTTCCTATATCGCAAAAATAGCATTTATTATATATATTGTATATGTATTTTTTAAAACGAAAAATATCGCGTAAAACGTAAAACTTATATATATATATATATATATATATATATATATATATATATTTAAAAGTAATAAATATAAAAATTATAAATATAATTAAATATGTAAATATAAATGTAACGTAGCGCATCGTCGATTTGCCAATTCGAGACTTGGCAGTCAGTGAGGCACGAGACACGATACCCGAAATGCGTGGCATCGTGGCAACGTCGCATAGCCGGCGCGTGCCGCCGCGGCCAGCATATCCCTCTCCAGCTAAGTAGTTCGGACACGAACCATTAGCACGGACGCAAACCATGTGCAGTGCACCGAACCAAATGACCGACAGTTTCGAAAAGTGGATGTAGCACGGACACGAACCACCAAAGACCGACAATATCGAAAAGTGGATGTATACATAGCACGGACATGAACCAAATTTATCGACAGTATTGAAAAGTGGATGTGACTCGTAGTTCCAATTCCTGAAAGTGGATGTGCGGCGCTACTGTACGGCCTAGCAAAAGCGTCCCAAAAAAATCGCCGTCATTGCGCCTCTCATTCTTCTCTCTGCTCTCGTGTGCCCGCTGAAAAGCACACACGAGGTATAGCAGCGGCACGAAAAGCGGCGTCGCACGTGATTGGCTGTGAGCCGCATGGAAGGGAGAACGAGCGAGCTCCCTATAAAACTATCTTGCAGGGAACGTTCGGGGTCTCTGCATAGTAACGAGTCGAAGCGAAAGAATCGTAAACGGTCTACGCGTTAAATACATCTTAAAGGGGATGTACGCGAGTGAATCAAATCGAAAGAAAGTGCGTATAATTGCATTATTCGATATCGCGAGCGAAATACAGTGGCGAAAGCGTTCGTGAATACAATACGTGTGCGCGAGTAAGCCTAAAAATCGATTACTTCGCAATTCCCGCGGACGCGCGTAGAACGAGTCTCTTAAAGGAGATAGAACAATACAGTTCCATTGTTAAACGGAAATTTCCATCGAACCGACGCGTGTTCCGATGCGTGATAGCGACAGCGCGTAATATCGATATTGTAAAACATTGAATAAATATTATATTGTGTTATCGAACGATAGTGATTTCTTTAACGCATACATATCCTACATAAAGAGACGTTCGAGGGACAAAGAGAGATTCCTGCGACGACGTCAACATCGAGGGACGAGCTATACAAGGCGCTTGCAGTTCCGAACAAACTTCTCCTTATTAGTTAGAGGGCAAAACTAATTGGCGACCGTAAGTCTAAACGACTTTATACATAATTTTATACAATCTACCGAACACGTTCGGTCACAGTGTCACTCCAGAAAAGTTGAAAAATTCGAAGCTTTGGTGGAAAGGTCTTCACTGGTAAAGCTTGAACGAAAAGAAATGGCAATTGGAGGGTGTAGAGTCTAATCAGAGGGTCTAATCAAAACATGTCAGAAGAGCGCTTCGAAGTATTAGCAGTAGGAATTTCAACAGAGGAAAACTTCATGTCGTATGAGCGATATTCTTCATGGGGAAAATTATTACGAGTCATATCTTATATTTTGCGATTTAGACATAATACAAAATGCGATATTAAGGATTGTAGAACGGATTGTGTATCCGCCGCAGAGATGCGAGAGGCTTGCATTGTCGTAATTAAGGCTGTTCAAGCAGAAGTATTTGCGAACGAAATCAAGTCACTAAAAAACAAAGAAAATATCTCTAAGAAGTCTAGATTAATTAGTTTAAATCCGTACTTAGATAGTCATAATGTATTAAGAGTAGGGGGAAGGTTGAAACATTCAGCGCTCCCGGAAGAAACAAAACATCCAACGATACTTCCCTCGGCGCATCGTATAACAAAACTAATTATAAAGGACAAGCATGAAAAATTATTCCATGCAGGCATTCAAGCTACATTGGCTTTCCTGAGAGAAAAATTTTGGCCTCGCAGCAAGAAAGGAGGTCAAAGAAATTTCAAGAAATTGTGTAACATGCGTCAAGGCAGCACCAGTCGCGTGTCAGCAGATTATGGGGCAGTTCCGGTTCGAGTTAGTCCAGTCAGACCCTTTTACAACACCAGAGTGGACTATTGCCTTTTTTTGTTCGGGATAAAGTAAGAAGAAACAGCAAGAGATATAAAGTATACGTAGCTGTTTTCGTGTGTATGACAACGAATGCAGCGCATTTGGAATTAGTAGAAGACGCAACCACTGCAGCCTTCATAGGAGCTTTAAAAAGATTTATATCCCGAAGAGGAAAAGTCATGAATATGTACTCGGACAACGGGAAGAACTTTGTAGGCGCTGATAAAGAAATAAATCTTTTTCAAAGCGCGGAATTTAATAGTGGATTTCAGCATGCAACTATGGAAAAACCTCTGAATTGGCATTTTACGCCTCCGAGAGCACCTCATTTCGGAGGATTATGGGAAGCGGCGGTGCGATCGATGAAACAACATTTGGAACGGACTGTTGGAGATGCAGCGCTAACGGTTACAGAAATGATGATCTTGTTATCACAAATCGAAGCCATTATGAACTCTAAACCATTAACACCTTGTCTGACAATCCCACGGATTTAAGTGTCGTGACACCTGTTCATTTTTTAATAGGCGACTCGTTAACAGCTTATCCAAAGCCCAATATTCAAGACGTTCCTATAAACAGACTTTCTCTATGGCAGCACATAGAACGGTTGAAGCAACATTTTTGGTCAAGATGGTCTAAGGAGTATTTATCTGTCTGCCAAACAAGAACCAAATGGAAAACAGACACTCACGTCAAGTTAAGGGTTGGTCAGTTAGTTATGTTAAAAGAAGAAGACGTCATGCCGTTGAAATAGGTGCTAGCGAGAATCATAAATGTTCATCCTAGTAAAGACGGTGTAATAGGAAGTGTAACTCTTCGAACCGCTAAAGGTATATATAAGCGACCGATTGTAAAGGTATGTCCTATACTTATTGAGGAGCAGGAAACTTCAAGAGATTATATTTAAATCATTAATCTAAGAGTATCACGACTAAAAAGCATGTTTGTATTTCATTATTATTTTGAAAATATAAATATTTATCAAGGCCGGCGGCATGTGCGAGGGTTAATCGCGGTATTTTAATTTTAGTTCGGATTCAAGTTGCCGCCAACAATAGTTATAAAATTAGTTAGTTGGTAGTATATACTTATAGGAAAAACCAGAAAGTTGGCATCACTGACTAAGTTGGTAGCGCGAGGAAAAAAAGTGAGAGAACGTGGAAGAATGTACAAGCGAGCATTACGGTTTTTGGAATAAAAATTGTAAAAAACGATAAAGGAGTTTTAATCGTAATCCTGTGGTGCTAAGGCAACTAAAGCACTGCGAAACAATTATCATTAAATTTATTATCAATTTAATATTGTAATATTACTTATTCCTGTTCATCTTCGCAGCTATGTTTTAAGAACGAAAATTTATTCGATGCGCAGTTTGACGAACTTGAAGGAGTATATAAAAGCACAAGAAATATTAGCACGAAGATCTGGCTTGATCGTTGGAGAGTTTCTTATTTATTAATTGTATTTGCACATATAAGGTCTATACATATTGTTGTTTTTAATATTGATTTGAAGACTTAAAATTTTAATGTAAAAATACACCTTTTGGTATTAAGCTTTCTCACTGCGACAAGGTAGGTGTGTATCGAGAAAGATTTTTGTTTTTCTTTTAAAATTTTTTAAATTTTAAATTAAAAACTTCTTGTGCATTTTTTAAAAAATGGAAACTAAAACTATGTAAACTTTAAAAGTATCTTAAAAGTAAATAAAATTATAATTTTTAAGTAGTGTAATGTAAAGTAATATCATATAAAGTTTGTTTATTAAAATGTTGTGGATTTCGTTTTTAACGTATATTAGTAAAGAAAATTTCTTTTTTTGTAGCATTACTCTCTTCGGTGTAAGTTACGGCTTTTTGTCATTGCACAGATTGTAAATTTCCCATCTTGCCGTTAGCCTACATATGTGTGCAATATAATGTCTTATAGTGTCTGTATCTGGTGTGCCTTGATATTCAATAACCGTAAGTAATTTATACATACAGTCGTGAAATTGGAGGTCAACAGGTATTTAGCTTAGTGTAAATGTCTTCCCATTTTGACATGTTCTAATTTTTTGCCAGCCGTAGTAATTGTAGACACTCTATGTTAATAAAGAACAATTTGCCGCAATCGAATAACGAAGCATTCAATATTTTCTCCGTCACAACGAACGCATTTTTTGTTTCTGTAAATGTATCTTTCGTTTATTGAATGTTGTAAGGCGCTCATATTGTTTACGTAAAAGGGCTTGACATTAATATCTGTAATATTGAAATTATCGTTTTGTACATGTTGGCAATCACGACAATTTATATCTATGCTGCATGAGAATTCATCCTTTAATAAGTGTTTTACTAAATTAGAGATGTTATAATGGCAATCCATTATTCCTTTTTTAGATGAATATATTTAATATAAGTGCTCTTTGCTTATATGGATGGTCCACACGTTGATGAGTTTTTAATAAATTGGAAGATGTCACTTTTAGTTTCTTCTATGTGATTATAAAAATTTGTCCAATCGCAATATCCGACTAGTAACATCTGAGCAATTGCATCAAAATCGTATGTATTAATAAGTATGGTAGGATTTTTTTCGATAACCACTGGTCCTAAAATGTTACCATTTTTTAGTAAAGGTATTACAGTTGTGAATTTTTGTTTCCGATAAATATTTTCAACATCTGGACAGGCAGTTAAATATTTTCCGCGTTTCTTTGGACTGTTGTACCTCTCGAATCTTCTACTTTATTAAGACATGTACTTGTTTCATTAGCACCAGTATTACTATCCGAATCAATATCATTGACAATACGTGCGGTAGAACAATCAGCAGATTTAATCTCATTAGAGGTAATTTTGAAATCTATCGAATCATCTGTGGGACCGTCTATGGAAATGTCACTATTATATGTTATATTTGGTGTAATAGAGAAAGACTGAACAACATTAAATTTATTTTGATTCATGTCATCATCTGTATCATCTAAATTACAAGGTTTGACATACAAATTATTAGCTTGTAAAATTTTTACCGTACCCATAAGCGACCTGATATGTGTAACAAGAACTTTGTCGACACACATATACTTAACACCTTTGAAAATAAGTTTTAGCTCTCTGAAATATTCTTTGCTACAGGTAGAAGATGCTACGCGAGTCGACATTACTGCTGTCCATAAAGGAAAATGTTTAACAATTTTTAATAAATTGCTACTAAATTGAGGACACTAGTATAGATTTGGTCTTTTATCAATATTGTTTGGTTGACTTTCAGATTGTATAGACTGTAAGAAAGCTGTTATTTTTGTACATGTTGTTATTTTTGTGCATTTATCACCAAAATCATTTTCTAAAGTCAAATTTTTATCCGTATGTGTATCGCAACTGGTATATCATATAATATTTGATCATCCTTTATTAATTAGATTAATCTTTGTTGTACAGTAAGATATCAGTAGGATATATAGGCGGGTTTCGACCCGGGAGCTCCGAAGGGGGAGCGGAGCGCGGGGATCCCGCGGCGCGGGGACTCCATGTTCGGTGGACGCGGGATCCGCGGAGAGAGGGAGACGCGTGCGGAATCCGCGGAGAGAGGATGACGCATGCGGGATCCGCGGAGAGAGTTCATTATTTTAGGAATAGGAGAAAAGGACAAGAAATGGTCGAACAAAAATATTTTTTAAACTAACATATTTTTTAATTTTTATATATATTTCTATTTATAATATATTTATTTTTATTATATATTATAAAATACATATTACATATTATTATTATTATACATATTTTATAAAAAATATATTTCTATTAATTTATTTATTTATTTTAGATTACTACCTTGATCAAAAAGTTCCCGGAATTAACTCACAAAATTAAAACTACAAGTTTATTCTTCAAAATTGATTGTTGTCCCCTTCGAAGTAATCCCCATCGACTGCAACGCACTTACGCCAGCGCTTGATCCAATTCTCAAAACATTTGTGGTACTCGATTTTCGGTATGTCCATCAGAGCCGTCTTCGACTTTTGTATTATCTCCTCTCGGCTGCTAAAAGGCGTTCCCCGTAATAGTTTTTTGAGTCGATCAAACAGAAAAAAGTCGCTAGGGAGCTAAATCAGGTGAATTCGGTGGCTGCGGAATGGTATTCGTTACGTTTTTGGTGAGAAACTCGCAGATAATGATAGCATTATGCGACGGTGCGTTGTCATGGAGCAAAATCCACGAGTTGTTTGCCCAGAGATCCTTTCTTTTTAGGTGAATTGATTCACGCAAACGCCTCATAACGCTCAAATAATACTCCTTGTTGACTATCTGACTTTCTGGTAGAAATTCATGATGCACAACATCGTTGTAATCTATGAAAACCGTGAGCATCACTTTCTTTTTCGACTGAAAACAACGTGGTTTTTTCGGTCTTGGCTCAATGGGCGCTCGCCACTCGCTCGCCTGATGTCTGGATTGCGTGTCATACTCATAAACCCACGTCTCATCTCCAGTAATGATGCGTTTCATATTGAATATTGGGTCGGATTCAGCCTTGGAAATCATGTCTTTGGCGATATCGACGCGGTCCCTTTTTTGCATGAAATTCGGGTCTCTCGGCACTAACTTTGCTGCAACATAGCGCAAACCCAAATCATTAACCATAATGTCTTGAATGGATCCATAAGAAATGTTCAAGTCATCTGCCAGTTCTCTGATTGTTAATTTACGGTTTTCAGCCAACATTTCTTTCACTTTATCGATGTTCTCGTCGGTTTTCGATGTCGACGGCCTGCCACTGCGTTCATCATCTTCGACGGACTCACGATCAAGTATAAAGCGTTCGTACCACTGATAAACCGCTGTTTTTTTTAGAGCATCATTGCCGAAAAACTTTTCCAACATTTCCAAGGTCTTTGCACTATTGAATCCGATTTTAACGCAAAATTTAATACATACTCGTTGTTGCAAATTTAACTCCATTGCAAAAATCGAAACATGCACAAAAGATGTATTTAATACTGTGTCACTTTCACAAATGTCAAGCTAGGATGTTGAAATTTGGAAGGAATATTGCTGACAGGTATGGCAACCCACAAAAAAAAAGAAGTCAAATCAGGTGACTGAGAGCGCCACACGGTGGTGATTCCGGGAACTTTTTGATCAAGGTGGTATATAAAAAAATATTATCTATAATAAATCTATAATATATAATAATATATCTATAATAAATCTATAATATGTAATAATATATAATGTGTAGCGAATGAGTACGGAGCGGAGTAAAGGAGCGGTAGGCAAGGCGAACTGAATTAAGGCGCGAAATAAAATCGGTTGCACTTAATAAAGAGTTTATTCGACTCTGAAAGGCCGTACGTCGGTTACAAGAAAGCAAATCACGAGCAGGCGAGAAGTGCCCAGGAAGTCGATGCTCGTCGTGAAATTCGTAACAGAATAACGGCGCGAAAACGTTGCGGAAACCGAGAGACCCGAATTGGCTCGTAGTCGGCGCGAGAAGAGGCCCGCGATCGCTGCGGCGACAGCATTTATAACGTCTGAATCTTCCCGAGGACTCCGCCCGGGAGGGAGGACATTAAATCGAAAACAAGGGTTGTTTGTCAGCTCGAATTCCTCGGGAAGGCCAAGAAACAAAAGGAAATAATATTTGCCATTGCCGCGCGATCAGCGAGCACGAGCGTGGCGAATGGAAGCGCATGGACCGCAGCGCGTGCCCAAGAGCACACCGGGCATTAGTCAAATTAACCACCCGGTAATAGCTTTTCGGAACATAATAATATATCTATAATATAATAATTATAATAAAAGTTAATAATTATCTTCTATACCGCCTCGAAGAAAAGGTTATGCGGAAGCCGATGTCTCATTCAAGCTGTAATTAAAATAAAATCATATATTTTTTATTTGTTATTTAAAGATTTAAAATTAAAACAAATTATATTTACGACTGTTATCCCACTCGTATCCATAACGAAATCGGTTGAAAACCTGCTCGTTAAGTATAAACGTTGTTATACATGGGCGACACTCGGCTAGTGACCCCGTCGTTGCCAAAACTATGCCGCAGTCAGCGCACTTTATAATGTCGGATAGGGCCCTCCCTGTAAACGTTGTCACCGAGTGCCACCCGTTGCGCAAATGGTAAAGATATCGAGATGCGATGCTTTGACTGTCATAGCAGCGCATGCACAATTTGAGTTTTTGAGTACCTGGACGTGCATAAATAAGACGCTCGGAATGAACGCATATCGCATTCAACAGCCCATGGAAAACAGGATGGACCGCCGGCAAAACTCCGTCAAATAATTTCATATCGGATTCCATCTAAAAACAGAAGAAAACATGGTTTAGTATCTGTGGTTTGAGATAAGGTACTAAATATAAAAAAATTAAGAAATACTTACTCTTAATCGCTGAGATTCTACCAGAGGTACCACGGAGATGTACCACGGTGAGAGCTCACAAAATTTTTACACGACAAATCTGTCACAGCTCCTTATATAATACAATGTACGTGACTCTACCACGATCTCGAAAAAGGTACCGCGAAAAACTTCGCAAATTCAAAGAATGATACTAATCATTTTCATATCTTAGTGTTAGATCCGGACGTGTTTTCATCTTTATGCTCTCGTGCTTCCACTCATTCGCATTCTCTCTATCTCTCTCCCGCTCCTTCTTTCACCCATCTTTGCATCTCATATTCACGCTCTCCATTCAAATTCACATCTCATATTCTATGTTTTTTTTCATAATTTAAAATTATTTTTGAAGTGTGGGAGAGGATTGAGATATGAAAAAGACAGAATAAAAATATTTTTTTAAACAAATACACTAAGCAACAAAATTAGCGCAACAAAAATTTATACCAAAATTTCACTCAACTTCTAATAATCGTAACTTCGCGAAAACTTATCGTATCTGAACAATTTTTTTTGCATTTTGAAGCTTGAAGTCTCTTTTTTAAAGGGAAATTATCAAATTTTGAGCTTCTCCTGTTCCCTTTTTGTTATCATTTCAAAAGTAAGGGCATGTTTTGTCTGCAAAAATTTTCATAGTTTGACGCCCTCCATGGGGTCCAATGAATTTTTTTCGGAAATTTTATAAAAATTATCGTAAAATTTGAACTTTTCTTTACAAATTAAAAAAATTGAGGTCTGTACGATTTTTTTTGGCGAAGTTATGACGTATCAAAATTACCTATGCACTTTAGTCTGTTTATACCTGTTTGTGCCAGCATTAGCATTACCCAATGCGCACCACGAGGAGGTTGCTGGTTTTGCGCATCGCGTGCGTGCGTGCGTGCGTGCGTGCGTGCGTGCGTGCGTGCGTGCGTGCGTGCGTGCGTGCGTGCGTGCGTGCGTGCATGCGTGCGTGCGTGCGTGCGTGCGTGCGTGTACGTGTTTGTGCGTGTGTGTGTTTGCGTGTGTCCTGTTGGACAAATGATATAAAAAAAATATTGCATGGAAGAAATGCCTATTTCCATTTAATAATATGTATTTACCTTCTCGTCTTTGAATCACTTCTTGAAGACGTTCGTGCATATTGATGCAGGATCTTATTGCATCCTGAGGAATTTCGTGCCATATGTGCTGTAATGCTATCTCGAGCTGTTGAAGATTAATTGGCGGTCTCTCCAAATTTTGCAGCCTTTTTCCCATCATATCCCACACATGTTCGATGGGATTTAAATCCGGGCTTACTGCTGGATGTGATAGCACCTCAATGTTGTTTTCCTCAATAAAGTCGTGGACAATTCTGGCAGTGTGTGGGCGAGCATTGTCATGCATCAAGATGAAATTGCGTCCCATTTCACAACACATCTGAATGACGTGAAGACGCAAAATCTGCTCGATCTCTCGAAAATACTGCTTCCTCCACTTCACATAAAACTTGATCTGATGAAACAATTTGTCAAGGCTTTGAACAAAGAGGAACAATGTTTCGAGTACTTAATACGTCAATTTCCGCAATTGAGTGATGCGAAATTGAAAGAGAGTATTTTCGACGGACCTCAAATCCGTAAAATGTTTCGCGATGAACATTTTATAACAACAATGATAGATATCGAGAGAGTAGGGTGACTGAGTTTTCGCAACGTCGCTAAAAACTTTTTGGAAAACTACTGAAGTCAGAACTATGATATTATCGTAGCAGAAATGGTAGAAAACTACGAACGCTTAGGGTGTTTGATGAATGCCAAACTACATTTCTTGGATTCCCACCTGGAATATTTTTCTGAAAACTTAGGTGATTACAGCGAGGAGCGGAGTGAACGTTTCCATCAAGATCTGAAAGAAATTGAAAGAAGATACCAGGGTAGATGGGATGTTAACATGATGGCGGACTACTGTTGGTTGCTGAAAAGAGTAACTGAACGCGACAGTAATTCAAAAAGAGTTAGAAATCCACTGCACAGGTTGTTCGAGGATAAAAGAGTACGTTACAAACGTAAAAAACAAGAATAAACAGGCAATAGATTGAAGTATATATTTCTTCATTCGAGATAATGGAATTATTTCAACTGATCAGACTTGAATCATCTCTTACGTTTTTTCAAAATACTCAAATCGGAGAGGTTAGACAGCTCAACCAATGCCAGATTCGTGTTCAGCGCGTCAAAATACATGACCATAAGGCTCCGGTCCAAATAAATTTTTTCCACGATTTTCCGGGGTTTTTGGCGATTTTCCTCAAATAATAACTCGATTCGGAAGGCCAGGAAACTTAACTAGTACCGGATTCGTGTTCAGCGCGTCAAAATACATAAGGATAAGACTTGATCTGGTTCAAATAAATTTTTTTATTCATTGCTGATGTCCATTAATTGGCTTTTCCACTATTTTTAGTCATTTTTCTTGATTTACTCGGAACCCATTCGTTTCCAAGAAATTCAGTAAATCTGTTTTAAGGCTAAGTTTTAAATATTAAACAATCCTTAAAATATTAAATAATAGGGATGGAGGAGTCAGAATACTATTTTGACTAATTCTAGTCAAATCCCAACTGTTATCAAAGAAGTATTGACTTTTTTTTTGTGTCTACAATGCTTGGATAATATTGAGAATAGTGAGAATTTAATCACTTTGACCTGCCGTATCTCCAAAACTACCTCTATGCTCAACTTAAATTTTTTCTAAGATTAATGTCCCATCATATAGAATTGTTTGGTACATTTTTTGATTTGAAATTCGAGGGCGAAAAAATGGGCTAAAAAACGTATGTTTTTGGGGTTACTCTTTGCAACCCCCTCGGAGGTTCGGAAATAATTTTTTAAGAATTTTTTATATAAATTTTTAAATATTTGTATACCATTATTATTTTTCACTTTAAAAAAGAAAAGAAAGGAAACGAAAATATTGCAAATTTGGTAGAAAGCTTAATATACTAATTGATATACATGGTACAAATTCAAATTTGCAACTATCTACATGCTACGGAAAATGTTTAAATTTAATCATTTATATCCATGTATGTAATTTCAAGCAAGTTTTTGTTAAAGTCGGTATTCATAGTCTGTTCTTATATTTAAGACCGTTATATTTAAGACCGTTTTAAATAATGTTATCTGAAGATGTAAAGTGTCGTAAACCAATCACAGAGCTGTATTTGCATCTTAAGACATAAGACATACCCTTAAGACGGCCTGAAATATAAGAACAGTCTGTGGATACCGGCCTAAGTGTCGGTATCCTATTTGTTTTTCGAACTACTGTGTACGAAAATAATAAATCAGTGTACTGCTAGAGACATACTATAGGAATAGTATGTCTATGGCGTTTTGTGTGTAAAAACAATAAAGGAGAATCGTGCATCATGATATTCCGATTCGACCAGTAGAGAAAAGAATTTGTATTTTCGAACTCGAGAAGAAAGACGTATTCTAATATTTCTGTGTTAAAAAATACCGGGCCGATCCCGCGCGGGCTCGGCGATGCGTAGAGCAGCGAAGGCGCTGCCGCGCAGGAGGGGAAAAGAGGGGCATCTGGGCCCAAAGTAACGACGATTGTGAACTAAACGTGTACGCACAGACAACGTGCGTCTTGCTATTATAAGTGGCAGATTTATATTGTTACGCTCTCGCGACACTCGCGTAATCGCGCACGCGAAACAAGAAAACACACAACACAGGATTCTATAGAACACAAGAACTTTATTGAAAGGCTCGGGATACAATGAGAATGTCCGTACGGGAGAAGATTCGGAAGACGCGGCGAAACGTCTTCACGAGACAAAGCCTTCTCCAGATCTGTCAAAACTGCGTTGTTATTAACATTGCTAAACGGCAACTGTCTCTCTCCTGCTTTCTTCTGACAGCTGACCAAAGCAGATCGATAATATCGATTCCCGTGGTCAGCTGCCGATACTGGGCACGAAGATTCGGCTCGAGACGAGGGCTAGGACAACTCGGGCGCAACACTATCCTCCCTCTTCAAGATTGTCGTCCCAACAATCAGGAGGGTAGATTTGGGCAGCTCGTTTTTTTCCCTCTTCAACGGATTCTTCAGGGACACCGGACGGTTTCTTGCCCTCCCTGAGCTGTGGCTGCAGGTTACCGGACCTCGTCCTTCCTTGTTCCCAATCCGATCTCCAGATAGGATCCTACTCGAACTTTTCCTCAAAGAGAGTAAGCCAGATTGTCTATACAGTAGTCACCAGGGCCTCTTTCGTCTTCCTGGATTTTCCGAAGACATTCCCTCTTCTGTCTCTTCATTTTCAGCCTTGTGCGCTTGTTATTTCGCTCTTCGAACTGGGGGGGGGGGGTTGACTTTTCGTGGACTCGACGTCTTTTCAGATTCCCCCAATTCCTGTCTCGGCATTTGCTCAAAGTCTCTCTGGAAAACCACGGATCAAAAACCGCGGGAGAGGCAGTCTTCTTTTCTTCAAGAAGAAGACGAAATTTTTCAAAGCAGGAACTCTCCAAATTTCTTTAAAGTCCAACTCCCGGTTGTACAGGGCTCCCCCACAGGCACAGGAATCCTGCTAAAACGAATAAAAGAAACCGCAGTAACTTTAAAACAGAAAAAAAGTTTAATCTCTACAATTCTTTGGGTTCCGATGGAAACTAATTAAGTTCTTTTTTTCTTTCAAAAGAAGGGGCTATTCTATCCATATGTACGATCTTCCTTTTATACCTAGACGATTTCTGGATGCAAAATACAACATCGCTAAGCTTCTTTACAATAACTAGTGGCCCCTCCCAGTTGCTTTGTAATTTGGGAGTCTTTCCTTTAATTCTCCGAGGATTATAAAACTAGACTTTCTATCCTTCGTGAAAAGAGATCTGCCTAACTCCGCGATCATACCAAGATTTAACTCGTGAGGATTTAATGTCCATTTGCTTCCTTGCAAAGGCATGTACACCAACAAGTTTTTCTTTGAATTTTCTATTTAAATTCTCTTCTAATCGAGAGTCTGACTCCTGAGAAATTGGTGGACTTCCTCTCAAAAATCCAAAGGCAAACGAAGATCTCGTGCAAAATAGAGTTCCGCAGGAGAAACTCCCGTGGTTTCGTGTTTCGACGATCTGTAAGCAAGTAAGAACATGGGGATTCATCTGTCCGAATCCCTCTGATTTTCGGAGATGAACTTGGCTAAATAATTAGTTATTGTTTGATGCTGGCGTTCGACCTGTCCATCAGACTGAGGGTATAAAGGGGTAATTCTTGTTTTTCTGATTCCTAATATTCCCATAATCTCAGAAAACAATCTCGACTCAAAACTCCTCCCCTGATCCGTGTGTAATACTAGAGGCACTCCATGTCTTGAAACTACCTCGTTAACAAAGATCAATGCTACCGTTTTTGCTCTAATGTTCCTCAAAGGAAAATCCTCCACCCATTTAGTAAAACAGTCTACGACTACAAGCAAGTATCTATTTCCGCTGGAAGAAGTGAGTAACGGACCAAGTATATTCATTTGTACTCTCAGAAAGGGACTTCCAACATTGTAAACCTGAAGAGGAGACTTTCCTTTTTCCGAAGGGCCTCTCTTTGAGATACAGACTTGGCAAGTCTTACACCAGTCTTCTACATCTCCCTTACAGGTAGCCCAGAAGAAACATTTCCGTATTCTGTCTAATGTTTTATTAATACCAAAATGTCCTCCAGAGGATGAGTCATGGGCTTCTACCAAAATCTGCCTAATGCGCTTTCGTGGCACAATCAGCTGTAGGAAACTTGTTCTTAGACTAGTGGACTCCCATCTCTTATACAGGATCCCATCCTTTAAAACGAGGGCATCCCAGTATGACCAGTATATTCGAGATGAGTCGTCCCAGGAAGCCACCTCCGTGCGAGAAGGTCGAACGTTCGCTGCTTTACTTTGATGAATCAAAGAAATGCTAGGGTCTTCCCTCTTCCTGCTCTTTACGCAAAGTATTCAAACTTTCTCTTTCTAGGGAAATACGAGCTACGAGCTTACTCTGTTCTTTAACCTTCCTTTCCACTCTCGCACAATATTCGCAACCTGAAACCTCACATTGTTTTCTAGAGAGTCCATCAGCATTTCCGTGAGCTCAGCCCTTACAATGCAAAACTTCAAAATTAAACTCTTGGAGCCTTTCTAGCCAACGAGCTAATTATCCCTTCAATTCCTTAAATGACATTAACCATTTAAGAGAGATATGATCAGTGCGGATGAAGAACTTGCGCCCTAACAAGTAATGCCGAAAGGATTTAAGAGAATTTACTATCGCTAAAAGTTCGCGTCGAGTTACGCAATAATTTCTTTCGGGTCTGCTCAAAACACGACTATAATAAGCAATAACTCTTTCCTTATCATCTTTTTTCTGTGAAAGTACCGCTCCAATACCTAAATTTGAGGCGTCTGTATCAAGAACAAATTCATTCTCTCCTTTTGAAAAAGAAAGAACAGGGGCTGAAGATAATGTTCGTTTTTTAACTCCTCGAAGGCATTTTGACACTTTTCTTCCCAAGAAAATTTAACCTGCTTTTCGGTTAAAGAAAACAAGGGTTTAGCTAGGAAAACCCTTTAACGAACCTGTGATAATACGTGCAAAACCCCAGGAAATTTCGCAATTGTTTTTTATTATGAGGGACTGGCCCATCTCTTACAGCGATGATTTTTCCGGATCGGTCGTAACGCCCTCCGCAGAAATTACATGTCCCAGATATTTCACGTTTTTACCGAAAAGAACACATTTCTTTGGGTTAAATTTTAAATTAGCCGCACGGAACCGAAGAAACACTCTCTTCAAATTTTCTAAATTATCCGAAAAATCTTTCCCGAAAATGATCACATCATCGAGATAAACAAGACAAACTTTGAATAATAATTCTTTTAATACCTTTTCCATTAAACGTTCGAACGTTGGAGGCGCATTACAAAGTCCGAAAGGCATCACGGTAAACTGCCATAAACCGTTCCCGATTGAAAACGCAGTTTTCTCTCTACCCTCAGAATGGATCTTTACCATACTTGCCAGTATTCACTTTTTAGATCCAAAGTTGAAAACCAAGCATTACTTGCTTGTTGATCTAGTATGTCATCTATCCTTTTTAGTAATCGCGTTCAGTTTTCTAATCTAGAAAACTGAATCTTAGGGATCCATCTTTCTTTTTGACCATAACGGCAGGTGAGACCTAAGGGCTTTGAGATTCTTCAATTATCCCTTTTTCCTTCATTTCCTTTAGAATTTTGTTAACTTCGTCGCGCATCTGAATTGGAATACGGCGAGGGACCTGTTTTATGGGATGAGAATTTGTTATTTCGATTACATGTTCTATTACATTACAATTTCCGGCCACAATCTCTTCAGAAAACACGTCCTGGTATTCATTTAGAAAATTTACAAAAATTTCCTTTTGAGAATTATTTAAGTTCTTAGAGCTGTTCTCAAAAAGTTCTTCTAAAGCACAAGTTACTTTTACGGAATAGTCCTCAATTCGGGAACAATTAAAAACTTTCTTCTTCGAAAAACCAAAAGCGGACTTAAAGATATTTTCTAAATTCACCATCCTGAGAAAATCGACCCCCAAAATGCAATCTCCACTCATTTTGGCAACAAACAAGGGAATCTCCACTAGATTTTTTTCCAATTTTGACCTCCAAAACAACTCTAGGTCCAACAGAAACTCTTTCGCCCGTTGGATATCTAAGCACATGATTTCCTCCGAAAATTTCTTCTTTCCCTTCCACTACGAGTTTACGATTGACAATCGAGACATCGGAACCCGTATCTATTCTAAAAATGCAATCTATTTTATCCAGTCTTCCTGAAAAATAAAAATAATCGGAACCCTCTCTTATTCTATTAACTAGAGACTCAAAAACAGCCGGGGAATTAACCTTTTGAGTTGTTCCCACCCCGCTGAGAGCAACTAGTCCACGTTTCCCTTATTCGAGGGACATTCAGCCATGAAATGTTCGGTTTTGCCACAGAGCCAGCATTCTCTTGTAACTTTAAATTTTTTTTCATCTTTTACGAAGTTCTTTTTTTCTTTTTCTTTTTCCTCTTCCTCCTTTTTTTCTTTTTGGAAAATTTTACTTTATAAGGCCTTCTAACGAAATTCCCATTCCCCTTTTTAACGATATCCTCTCCCCGAATTGTTTTTATCGTTTTGGCCTTTTCCATCGCACATTTAAGAGAAGTGACTCCCTCTAGCTGGAGAGTTCTCTTAACAAAATTGTCTACTAACCCAGAAACAAATTGTGCACATGCAATTTTGTCGCGGACAACAAAGGGGCACTCGGGGTAAGCAAAACGAGAGAGCCTCTCAAGGTCCATTGCAAAAGAAGCAAAATCTTGCCCCAATCTCTGTTTTCGGCTCGTGAATTGGGTGTAGTAGACCTCTGTGAAGCTAGCCCCCATTTTTTAAAAAACTAATTTTTGTTTAGAGTTCTGTATAGACTTTCAATAGTTTCAGAGTTCCTGATAGTTTTCAGAAATAGTTCTGGGCATTAAAGGCATGAAAATCAGTTTCAAAGATATGGGGGGCTAACTTCACGCAGCCCCCATTTGCGAAAAAAATAATTTTTAATTAGAGTTCTAGGTACCTTTCGTATAGTTCTAGAGTTCTTGATACATATAAGAAATAGTTCCATTCGAGAAAATAAACAAAAATAGGTTTAAATATTTAAAAATCATATCACAAAAACAATTATAACTTTTAAAATATCACTTTAATGCAATTTTGTCATTAGGATTTTTGGTAGAACTACCCGAGGGTTACTCAGAACTCTAAAGAGAACTGTCAGAATTTTCCAAAAAATTTTTTTTACTTGAAAACCGCAAAACCGAAACTTATAATAGTATGTAACTTTTTCAGTTTTAATTCTACAGATTTTTGTCATTAGGATTTTTGGTAGAACTGCCCGAGGGCTACTCAGAACTCTAAACAGAACTGTCAGAACTTTCTAAAAAAATTTTTTACTTGGAAACTGCGAAACTGATACTTATAGTAGTACGTAACTTTTTCAGTTTATTATAAGTATCAGTTTCGCAGTTTCCAAGTAAAAAAATTTTTTGGAAAGTTCTGACAGTTCTGTTTAGAGTTCTGGTTAGCCCCCGGGCAGTTCTACCAAAAATCCTAATGACAAAAATCTGTAGAATTAAAACTGAAAAAGTTACGTACTATTATAAGTGTCGGTTTTGCGGTTTTCAAGTAAAAAGAATGTTTTTGGAAAGTTCTAACAGTTCTCTTTAGAGTTCTGAGTAGCCCCCGGGCAGTTCTACGAAAAATCCTAATGACAAAAATCTGTAGAATTAAAACTGAAAAAGTTACGTACTATTATAAGTATCGGTTTCGCAGTTTTCAAGTAAAAAAAATTTTTTGGAAAGTTCTGACAGTTCTGTTTAGAGTTCTGGGTAGCCCCCGGACAGTTCTACCAAAAATCCTAATGATAAAATTGCATTAAAGTGATATTTTAAAAGTTATAATTATTTTTGTGATATGATTTTTAAATATTTAAACCTATTTTTTTATTTTTTCGAACGAAACTATTTCTTATATGTATCAAGAACTTTAGAACTATACGAAAGCTACCTAGAACTCTAATTAAAAATCATTTTTTTCGCAAATGGGGGGCTGCGTGAAGTTAGCCCCCCATATCTTTGAAACTGATGCCTTTAATGGCCAGAACTATTTCTGAAAACTATCAGGAACTCTGGAACTATTGAAAGTCTATACAGAACTCTAAACAAAAATTAGTTTTTTTAAAAATGGGGGCTAGCTTTACAGAGGTGTGTAATAGTCCTGACCGAGAAGTCCCTCCCCGAAACGCAATTCGAGCTTATCTCTTAATTCCGAAAATCCGAGGTTTTCTAAATTCTCGATTGACTCGAGCACGGAACGCGCTTTTTCTCTCAAGCTCGATGCCAGCACCACTGTCTTTGTGGCGTCATTCCAGCGATTTGCACGCGCGATCAAATCAAACTGGAACAGAATTCTCGTAGACGAACTGTCCCGTCGAACGTATCGGGCTTTAATTTTACGACCAGCTCGGTACGAGTATCACCTTCCTCCGTTCGAACCTAAACTCGCCCGCATTCGTAGAGCTAGACGCACCCGCGTTCGCGAAATCAAAGCCTGCTCCGCAAGAAGCTACATTAACAGAAAGACTTAGCTGGAAGAAGTCCGGCGACGTCTGACTATTTCCCCCACGGAGGCGCTGAAGTTCCTTCTCCTGACGACGCATCCTCGCGTCGAGCTCGTCTTCGCGACGTTTCTGCTCCGCATCGTCTGAATTTCCCGTAACAACACCTGCAAGTCTGTTGACTCGGACGTCGGACATCTCAACCCGCCTCCTCTTTAGCGGAAGGCGTCGCCTCCCGTCCGTGCTAGCCGTCGTTTCCGACGCCACTGCAGTCGTAGCTTCCGTCCCGGACGAGCCCCAAAAATGTTACGCTCTCGCGTAATCGCGTACGCGGAACAAGAAAACACACAACACAGGATTCTATAGAACACAAGAACTTTATTGAAAGGCTCGGGATACAATGAGAATGCCCGTACGGGAGAAGATTCGGAAGACTCGGCGAAACGTCTTCACGAGACGAAGCCTTCTCCAGATCTGTCAAAACCGCGTTGTTATTAACGTTGCTAAGCGGCAACTGTCTCTCTCCTGCTTTCTTCTAACAGCTGACCAAAGCAGATCGATAATATCGATTCCCGCGGTTAGCTGCCGATACTAGGCGCGAAGATTCGGCTCGAGACGAGGGCTGGGACAACTCTGGCGCAACAATATTAATATCGGAATACAGAAGTTAGCGAAACTTATTCTACTATTCGGCGTTTCACTTTCTAATATCTGTGAAATGGAAAATCTCAGGGAAGAACATTGTTTCATTTGTGACGGTAATTTTTTAAACGAAGATGATATTGTGGAAGTAAAAGAGAAAGGATTATCTAAAGAGAAAGGAAAATCCTTAATCACCAGTAGTGAAAAAAGACAGGATAGAAAATCAGTTCTTCTCGTGGGATTGACGACGGTTAAAATACATCAAAAATGTCGAAAGTTATACACAAATGAGAAAAACATACAAGCATCTCTGAAAAAACCACGAAAATTAATTTCTATCGTAGAAGATCCATCATTGTCTTGAAACAACCTGCTTCTCGCGTCGGCCTAGCTCGTCGGATATCCGGGTTCGTGGGAGAAGGTTTCGAGAAACTCGACAAGACAAAATATTTTGATAAAAAAAGAATGTTTATTACAATTAGATTAACTATGTACAATAGAGTTAGAATAAGTAGATAGAGTGAATATATATATATATATATATATATATATATATATATATATATATATATACACACATATAGATAGTATTTACAGTTGACGAAATGATAATCGGATTCGCGTGTGATTCGACCGCGCGGAATGTTACGACAGTATGCGCGGTATACGGCCGTAGACGGCGCAGGCGCGGTCGAGATTGTCTTCTGGCCACGGTGACAGTGTGGTGACGTTACGCGGTGTCGGCACGCGGGTCGCGGTGACAGTTGTTGCCCACGTGGGTGTTCGCCCGGCGTGGCGATGCTCGGTTACTGGATGGGCTTGGTTTTTAGCTGCTACTAGGGCACGGTCGGCGAACCAGTGGAAGTGGAGGTAGGCGATGCCTGTCCCGGGTCGTGCTATTCGCAAGTTGGAGTATGCTTTTATCGCGTAAAGAGTATAGTCGGTATTGCCGGCGGAGGTATTGCTGGCGGATGCCTACCCCGGGTTCTATACTCTGTGAACGAATTGCGAGGATTTAGAGGCACCACGGAAAACTCGCCGTGGATACTCCCTACCTATGTACCTTTCTTTAGGATTCGGTATTCGGTCTGGTGCCGTGATAATCCGGCAGAGACAGGGTACGCCCTACCTCGGGATAGCGAGTGTACCTCGGAGAGCGACTCGCACAGGAATCGTGCTCTGCTTTGAAATGGGCCCCTTCTTATATCTCTGGTGGCGAGGAGCGCTACGGGGGCCGGTGACGACTCTCGGTAGTGTACGCAGTTTTCCGTCGGGCCCGCTCGGCTCCGCTCGGAGTCGCTCGGCGAACCACGCTATGCGCTTTCCGCTCTTCCGCTTATGTGGGGTGGATGCGTTTAAACGGTTTTGGGGCGACGTACGCCCCACATCCCCGCCGACGGATGGTCAGTCGGTAGAAGCCAGCTGGCGTTCGCCAGCTAGTAAGAATCTTCAGACTGTAAGGGTGCCCGGAGGCATCGTTACAGTCTGAAGATAAATCATTTGATTTTAAGCGTAAATGCTTATTTTGCGCGGAAGATATTACGGAAGAATTTTTAGTTAAACAATTGAAGAAGGAACAAGGAAAACGCATTGAAATTCATAAGATTCGAAGTGCAACTTCAAAGCAAGGCATTATAAAAGCGACTCAGCAACACGATGAGTGGAGTGAAAAAGTAATGGTAATTTGAACTGCATTTATCCGTTAATAATAATAATTACATTTAATTAACATAAATTTGATAAGGACTAATGAACCACGCTAGATGTACATGCTATAAACAATATTATATTAAATTAAAAACATACACATATGTTTTAAATTTAATATAATATTGCTTATAGTATTTATATCCAATTAACGTACTCTTATCAAAGTTATGTTAATTCATTTATCGAATTTAAAAAAATTCTATATGTGAATTACATTTAATTTAATAATAATTAATACATTTTTACGTTTTTTGAGAAGTGCATATTTTTATATGTATACACAATTCTATGTCAAAACTATATTATTAATTTTCTTCGTACGATTGATGATTTTTACTCTAGTTTTTTAATAAAATTTATTTCTGTTTGCGCGGTAAAATGTCAGGCCACGAAATTAAAGTAATTTTATAAAATCATAAATTAAAAACTATTAATCGTCAAAAAAGTATACATTTTCGATGCAAAATTGTCTATATTTTCATTTAAAAAATATGCCATCTCCGAAAAACGTTATCTTAACAATTACTATCAACAATTATTTCAATTTAAAAATAAAAGATTTTTGCTTCTTTGTTTAGTTCCTAAAAGAATTATTGCTAAATTTAAATTTTTTATCTTAATATACAAAATTTTTTTCTACTAACTCGTAGTATTTTGAATAAATAGAGAAGTAGCGAAATTAAATATTTTTATAATTTAAAGTATTATAAAGTTAATATGAAAATGATAGAGAGATAAGCAATTATATATATATTTTATTATTATACTTTCTAATACAATTGTTATTTACAACGTTGTTATGTATATATATATATACATATATATATACATATATATATATATATATATATATATATATATATATATATATATATATATATATATACAGGGTGTCCCAGAATTGTGGAACAAATTTTCGTGAGCAGGTAGAGCGGACGAAACTGAATCGAAAAGTCCTTTACCATTTTGCAATTTTCGCAATAGTTAACAAGATATTAATGATTAAAAATCACCGTATTATCCCGGCCCTCCGCCGAATATAAGCGCGCGGCGCGAGACGACCGCCCAGCGTTGCTAGACACTCGAGGAATTGTTTACTACACGCGGCAATGCCTACGAGCGGCGGTTTTGAGCTGCGTCCCCCTGTCCCCTTGTTTTTTGCCATTGTAGAAAACAACTCCTCCTTGGAAACAATGACGCTGGGCGGTCGTATCTCGCCGCGAACTTATATTCGGCGGAGGGCTGGGCTAGTACGGTGATTTTTAATCATAAATATTTCGTTAACTATTGGGAAAATTGCAAAATGGTAAAGGACTTTTTGACTCAGTTTCGTCCGCTCTATCTGCTCAAAAAAATGTGTTCCACAATTCTGGGACACCCTGTATATATATATGTATATATATATATATATATATATATATATATATATATATACACACAGGGTGTATCAGACCATCCGTGCCAGCTGTTTAAATAACGTATAAATTTTTTTGATAAAAATTGCTGAAAGTTATATATATATATATATATAAATAAGAAATGCTGAAAGTATATATATTGTTGCGCCTCCGCCGACGAGCCGCGTCGGCGCTACAACTCGCACCTTCGCGCGAGAGAACACTCACTCACTCACACACGCACACGACTCGCGCGGAAGAAAGGAAAGAGTCCGTCAGTAAAGAGTAACACCAACTTTATTATTAAAGAATCGTTTACAAGTACCGGAACGCAACCTCCACGAACGGAGTCCAGCGTAAATCTGACAGGCGGCTTGTTTTACAACAAGCGCCCTAGCAACCGTGGCTCTTCGTCCGCATGTTCGGATCTTGCGAACTTCACGGCCGATTCAGACTCGCGCGGCCGAGGAGTATACCGGGCGGCCGCAGCTCGCAACACTGCCCTCCCTCTTCCAGATTGTCGTCCCGACAATCAAGGAGGCAGTTTGCAGCTTTTCCTGGGATTTTAATTCCCCGATGCCTTCCTGCCCTCCCCGATGCGAAGCTCTCGGGTTACCGGGCTGCATCCCTGCTAGGCACTCTTCAGCCTGGTTCGCCACCCGTGCTCCTCTTCCATCTTGAGCCTTGAGCGCTTGGCTCTTCAGACTTGCGAGCTTCTCACTTCTTTCTTCAGGCAAGGGGGGGGGGGGGAAAGATGTGACTCTCCGTGGACCCTACGCCCTACGGACTCCCCAAGCCTCCGCCTTGGCATTCACCCACAGTCCCGCGGAAAACCACGGATCAAAAACCGCAGGAAAGGCGGTCTTCTTAAAAATTAAAATTAATTTTTCCCTCGAAGGAAGTGCGAAGGGCTAATCCGGCCGGTACCCGACTCGGAGTTGGTCCTCGTCCGCAGCCACCTCCCGAACTCCCCTCCTGGTCTTCCTTTCTCGGGCAAACTGGAAAACAAAACGAAACGCGTAAACACTGCAAACATTAATATAAGAAAATTATTTCCCTTCCCCCCCTTTTGGGCTCCGCTAGGCTCCCTACAACCAGGCCTAAACCATATGTCTCTCTATGAAAGGAGCTAGCCTATCCGCATGTACAACTTTTTTTCTACTGTGGGGAGTTCTTTGTATGCAGAAAACCACATCGCTAAGCTTCTTGATAATCGAATAAGGGCCCTCCCAATTACTCTGAAGTTTAGGAGCCCTTCCTCTTTTCCTTTGGGGATTAAAGAACCAAGCCTTCTGTCCTTCCTTGAAAGAAATTGACCTGGCCCCCTTGTCGTACCAGGTTTTAGTTTTTGAAGATTTAAGTAACATCTTCTGTCTCACTTCAGAATGAATTTTACCTAATTTTTCTCTTAAGCCTTGGACGTAATTTCCAGAGGACTGGAATTCTTCCCCCGAAAATCCTGGGAAATTTCCCTGTAACAGGTCTAGAGGAAGCCTAAGATCTCTTGCAAAATACGAATCTGCCGGGGTAAGACCTGTGGTCTCATGTTTAGATGATCTATAGGCAAGGAGAAACATAGGGATCCATTTATCCCAGTCTTTTTGATTTTCACTAATGTATTTCGCCAAAAAATTCGTTATGGTCTGGTGTTGACGTTCAACTTGGCCATCTGACTGAGGATGCAAAGGAGTAGTCCTAGTTTTCTTGATTCCAAGAAGGTCCATCAATTCCCGAAACAATTTGGACTCAAAATTCCTTCCTTGGTCAGTATGAATTTCCGAAGGTACTCCATGTCGGGAGATGACTTCATTAACAAAGATTTCGGCGATGGTCCTCGTTCTAATATTTTTTACTGGGAATGCTTCCACCCATTTAGTGAAACAATCAACAACCACGAGCAAATATCTGTTTCCAGAAGAAGTTCTCGGAAGGGGGCCAAGTATGTCCATCTGAACTCTCTGAAAAGGAGTACCCACGTTATAAATTTGAAGAGGAGATTTCCCTTTATTCGAGGGACTCCTCTTGGCTATACAGACATGACAAGACCTGCACCAATCTTCTACGTCGCGCTTACAGGTAGCCCAAAAAAAACGTCGACGTATTTTACTTAAAGTTTTGTTAACTCCAAAATGCCCTCCGGAAAGAGAATCATGAGCTTCCCTCAAAATTCTTGCTACTTGATTACAAGGAACCACCAACTGAAAACAGATAGATTTTAAATTAGGAGATTCCCACTTTTTATACAGAATACCATTTTTAATAAGAAGGGCATCCCAATATGACCAATAAATCTGAGAAGAAATATCTCTTGACATTATTTCAGAACGATGGGGACGAACACCTACCTCCTTTGCTCGTAAAATAAAAGAAATCTCCGGATCCTGTCTTTGCTCCTTCCGCCAGAGCTCCAGACTTTCAGTTTCCAAAGAGATCCGAGCAACAGTTTCCTCTCGCTTCTCAGAAGATCTTCTTTCCACCTTTGCACAATATTGACAATTTTCTGTCTCGCAAAGTCGCCTCGATAAACCGTCGTTCTTGTGAGAAATGCCTTTACGATGAACCACAGAAAATTCAAACTGTTGGAGCCTCTCCAACCAACGAGCCAATTGTCCCTCTAAATCCTTAAAGGACATTAACCACTTCAAGGAGACATGATCCGTACGAATCAAAAATTTCCGCCCCAAAAGGTAGTGACGAAAAGATTTCAAAGAGTCGACAATCGCTAAAAGTTCGCGGCGCGTCACACAATAATTCCTCTCTGCCCGATTTAAAACACGGCTATAATAAGCGATTACTTTTTCTTTTCCCGCCTGTCTTTGAGAAAGGACTGCACCAATCCCAACACTAGAAGCATCCGTGTCAACAATAAATTCTCCCTCCCCATCAGGAAAAGAAAGAATAGGGGAAGATGATAATGCAAATTTTAATTTTTCAAAAGCCTTTTGGCAATTTTCTTCCCATAAAAATTTTATTTTATCTTCTGTAAGAGTAAATAAAGGCTTAGCTATTGAGGAAAATCCTCTAATAAATTTCCTATAATAGGAGCAAAACCCGAGAAAACTCCTCAATTGCTTCTTCGTGTGAGGGACAGGCCAGTCTCTTACTGCAGAAATCTTTTCGGGATCTGTAGTAACGCCCTCGGAAGAAACTACATGTCCTAAATATTTTACGTTTCTCTCAAAAAGGACACATTTCTTAGGATTGATTTTCAAATTAGCAGTGCGTAATCGAAGAAAAACTTTTTAAATTTTCCACCATTTCATCAAAATTCTTTCCAAAAATAATTACGTCGTCAAGATAAACTAAACAGATTTTAAATAATAAACCATGAAGGACTTTTTCTATCAGACGTTGAAAAGTCGCGGGGGCGTTACACAGTCCGAATGGCATCACAGTGAACTGCCAAAGACCATTTCCGATAGAAAAGGCAGTCTTTTCTCTATCTTCGGGATGTATTTTCACTTGCCAATATCCGCTTTTAAGGTCGAGAGTAGAAAACCAAGTGTTACCTGCTAATTGGTCGAGGATATCGTCTATTCGTGGTAAAAGAAAGGAGTCTTTCAATGTTACATCGTTTAGTTTCCTATAATCCACGCAGAATCTAATCGATCCATCTTTTTTCTTTACCAAAACTGCAGGAGAGATCCAGGGACTTTGTGAAGGTTCGATGACTCCTTGTGCCTTCATTTCCTCAATTATCTTATTGACTTCCTTTCTCTTATGAAAAGGGATTCTGCGTGGTACCTGTTTAATTGGGAGAGAATCTACAACATTAATTACATGCCGAACTACATCGCAATTTCCGGCGACAATTTCTTCCGAAAATACATCTCGATATTCGAAAGCAAATTCACGAAAATTTTCTTGTTGAATCTCAGTAAGATTCTCTGAATTCTTAAAAAGAAATTCCTCCAAAATGGGAGGAAACTCCTCAAAGTCTCCCGATTTAGCAATCCTCCGAATAACCGAAGGTGCCCCGAAAAAGGAATCACAGACTTTAATAAAGTCAGTCTTCTGGAAAAAATCCACCCCCAGAAGACAATCATCTGTGATTTCGGAAACTAACATTGGGAGTTCCAATAAATATTTTCCAAGTTCCACTTTCGCGCGAATTTCAAAATCGACGGAAACATCCTCCCCTGTGGGGTATCTAAATTTCCGACCGACTACCGGAAATCTCTGTTCCCCCACACGAACAAATTTCCTACTAACTAAAGAAACATCCGAGCCCGTATCTATTTTAAAAATGCATTCTTTATTATTAAGCAAACCAATATAACAAAAGTCTTTCTTAATTTTATTTATTCTACTAACGGAAAAATTCTGAACTTTCGGGGACCCTTTTACGCAAGTTGACCTCTCCCCGCCGAGGTCAACTAATCCGTGTTTTCCTTTTTATTCGGACACTCGTTTCGAAAATGTCCCTGCCTCCCACAAAGCCAGCATTCCTTTGGCTTATTTTTATAAATTTTTTTTTTTTCCGTCTCCTTTGCATCCCCTTTATCTTTTCGTTCTTCCTCGAAAGAATTCGTCTTTCCGTTTGTTCTCCCATTTTTATTAAAGAACCTCCCAACTTTGCTTCTTTCCGCAAAGCTCTCGCCCCGAATGGCTTTAACCGCTTTTGCTCTCTCCACCGCGATTTTCAGAGAGGTAATTCCCTCCAACTGGAGAGTTCTTTTAACGAATCCATCGAAAATAGCGGACACAAACTGCGCACAGGCAATCTTATCCCGCACGGCGTAGGTGCATTCGGGATAAGCCAGGCGCGACAGCCTTTCCAAATCGGAGCCCAACACGGCAAAATTCTCCCCGAATTTCTGTTTACGATTGGTGAAACGCGAATAATAATTCTGAGAGAGATCCCCCTCTCCGAAACGCAACTCGAGTTTTGCAATGAGCTCCGCAAAACTTAGATCATAGAGATTTTCCACCGACTCGAGAACAGCGCGAGCCTCTCCCCTGAGGCAAGAAGCCAGCGTGACGGTCTTCGACGCGTCATCCCAGCGACTCGCACTCGCGATCAAATTGAATTGCGCGAGAAATTCTCGCAGCGAGACGGATCCGTCATACGTGTCCGGCTTCAGCTTGTAGCCTAAGCCGCCCCTCGTATCCCCCGTCACACGCGCCCGTCCGAACGCACTTCCCGTATCTCCCGCCTCGCGCGCCCGTCCGAACGCAAAAGCCGCGCCTCGTTCCAGATTTCCGGACGAAAAGATATTAGTTTCCGTCGCGCGCGCCGGACCAAACATGAAACTCGAGCCACGCACATTGTTCTCGGTCGAAATATTATGCACTCGCGTCTCGCGTGCTGGTTCGAACGCGAAAGCCGCACCACGTGCATTATTCCCGGAAGAAATATTCTCGGAACTACTTATCTGGGTTTGAAGACGCAGCAGTTCGACATCTCGCAAGCGCAGCGTCTCCTCGAACCGTTCCCGCATGCGCTCTCGCTCCTCGCGCATCTCTTTCAGCTCGTCCATGAGACTGCGCAGAGCCATCTCCGGGGTGTGCTCCGATGTTTCTGAGGAACGCTCCGACATCTGCGCGGGCTGCTCTGATGTACCCGCGCGCCTCCGCTTAGCCGCCGAGCGTGTCCTTTCTTGGGGAGCTGTCGCTGTCTCCATTTGGATGCTCCCTATCAATCCGCTCTTTCCACTCGTTCCGTTCGATCCGCTCGTCCGTTTAATCCCGGACGAGCCCCCAAAATGTTGCGCCTCCGCCGACGAGCCGCGTCGGCGCTACAACTCGCACCTTCGCGCGAGAGAACACTCACTCACTCACACACGCACACGACTCGCGCGGAAGAAAGGAAAGAGTCCGTCAGTAAAGAGTAACATCAACTTTATTATTAAAGAATCGTTTACAAGTACCGGAACGCAACCTCCACGAACGGAGTCCAGCGTAAATCTGACAGCCGGCTTGTTTTACAACAAGCGCCCTAGCAACCGTGGCTCTTCGTCCGCATGTTCGGATCTTGTGAACTTCACGGCCGATTCAGACTCGCGCGGCCGAGGAATATACCGGGCGGCCGCAGCTCGCAACAATATATATATATATATATATATATAATACAAATTTCAGGTGCTGTCACGAATCGAAGGGATTTGTTCAAAGCGGGTGCTCAATATCATCGACCATGTTATTCTAATTTTTGTCGACCTTCAAGGCCTTCAGGATCAAAATCTGGCCGACCAATAAATTTATCTGCTATGGAATGCATCTTCAATTACTTAGAAGAAAATCGTGATCAGTGCCAATTTTCTTTACGAGAATTAAGCAACATCGTAGAGTGCTCCCAGCGATGCAACCATAAAAAAAATTAATAGAAAAATATGGTACGGACGTTCTCATTACTAGTATGGTTGGTCGCACTCCCGTTATTTGTTTTCGTAGCCATGAATTTTTAGTAGATTCGTAGTATAATGATAAGAAAGAAAACGAAGCGGACGAACATTTAAGAATTATCCGTAAAGCAGCTTCTATAATATCTGAAGATATAAAAAGTAAAATTTATGATACTGACTATTATCCAAATCCTGAGACATTTTTAGATAATGTAAATGATGATATTCCAGAAACACTGGGAATATTTTTAAAGGACGTCATACTCAAACACAAACAAAAATGTAGGGATAAATATAAAGCACAATGTACGGCTATTGCACATTCTATAATTGCAGCGACGAGACCAAAATCCTTTTTGTCCTCTTTGCAAGTAGCTGTTTCGACTTTTTTGAATGATAGATATGGCTCAAAAAATCTTATTAATCTTTTATCAGCATTAGGATATTGTGCTTTGTATACAGAGACAACAACTTTTCAGTTATCAGCAGTGCTACATCCTGAGAATATTGTAAAAAGAACATTTGTCCAATTTGTTGCTGATAATGCTGATGTTAATATCAATACACTTGATGGGTACGTTTCATTGGGAATGATTCAGTGCACTACACCTAAACTCAAGACTGCGATTACTTCATGTGGAATACTCCGGATAATAGACATTCCTTCTGCAATTGTTATTGGAAATTTTGGGTATATTCCTCTACAAAGTTTTCAGAAAGTGACAACAGAAACTGGTTTAGATAAATTAAAAGTAGCTGAAATAAATAACAATGATCCTATTATACCAAATGCATCTGACATTTTGTGGATTTATGGTAAAATAAAAGAATTTCCTACCATCTGTGGATGGAATGGCTTCATGGAGCAGATGACATCTAAAAATCACTATGCAATGTCTGCTATAACTGCTTTGCCATTTGTGAATGCTCCTCCCAGTGATTATGACACCATTTACACTACATTATTTTGTGCTGTAGAAAAATGTGAAAAATTACGCCAGCAATCGTGTCTTATAACTTTCGACCAATCGCTGTATCAGAAAGCTCGTGACATCATAGCATCCAGTCTAGATCCACAATTAAAATCAGTGATAGTAAGACTTGGAGGATTCCATCTAATCATGTCTTTTCTCGGTGCAATTGGATACATTATGTCCGGTAGTGGATTGAAAAAACTTTTATCACTCATTTATGCTCCAATATCTGTGGATAAAATGATGATAGGTCATGCGTACGCAAGGGCTATTCGAGCACATATATTCACACATTTGGCCTTAGGACATATTATTTTAGACATGATAAACTTCGATGACGAAAAGATGGAGATAGAAGATGTTTTGCTACATTTTGACGATGGCACATGTGAAATGAAACTCAAAGAAAAACCATTTATCACAATATTACACCGAGTTCAAATCCGTTTAGAGTGATTAGAGCAAAACGGTCCCACTGCTAAACTATGGATTCAGTACTTTCGCATGGTCACTTTAATAAAACAATTTATCGAAGCGGAGCGAACGGGAAATTGGAACTTACATTTGTCAACAATAGAAAAAAATGTTGCCATTCTTTCACGCAAGTAGGCATTTTAACTATGCTTTGTCAAGATGACTTTATTTACAAGACATGCGTGAACTTCACACGAAGATGAGTTCCCATGAATATCACTAGTTTGTAACAAATGGCTATTTCACTATCAGACGATCAGACAAATTTTGGTCAAGAATTTGGAGTGACATGACTATCGAACAAACGTTGATGAGATCCATGAAATCCACAATTGGATTAACACGAGGACGAGGCATAACGGATAGCGTCTTGACAAAATGGATTTTAGGAAAGCCAATAACACAAAAAGTATCGGAAGCAATTGAAGAATTTGCAGATGTTTTATCAAGTACAGAGCAACACGTTGATATGAGACCAAGTCGCATCGAAAGAGATAATAACGACATTACAAAACTTTTAAAATGCTTTGCAGAACATCCTCCTTTTCCAGAACAACAAAGTATTGTCTCACTGAGTATGGGGATTGTTGGAGATTATACAATTAATTGTCACAATGCATATGAAATAGGATTGACTGAAATGGGGGGAATTATTGGCAAAAGTTTTAGTGAAATTTCATTCTCACGAAAAAAAAGGGTGATTCCATTATCAGCTGTATCATCGAAACTAAAGATTGCTGATGCTGTTATTCCAGTTCATCCATGTCTATTGTACCAACGAATCTCATTCATCAAGGAAGAAGATCTTCAAAAATATTTTCAGTATGAGCTTGCACCGTTCCCACTGTCGTTATTCGACGAAATTGGTATGCGCAAATGCAAGAAATCGGATTTATATAATATATTTGCATCCATAGAGGACACGATAACTTCCTGTGATGTTTGCTACGTCATTGATGGCGGTTTTCTGCTTCATAAAGTCGTGTGGCGAAAAGGCGAACATTTCTCATTGATTTGTGAGGAATACGTAAACTATGTAAAAAAACAACTATGGACAAAGTAGTATTATTGTTTTTGATGGCTACTCAAAACATCTTATCAAAAAAAGTACGAAGACAGCTGAGCGATTGCGACGAGCAAAAAAGTTTATCGCTGCAGAAATTCTTTTTGATGAATCCATGACAGTAACAGCTTCACAAGAACAGTTCCTTTCTAATAATAAAAACAAATCACGGCTAATTTCAATGTCGAAAAAAAAATTTCAGAATAATGGATTTTGTGTGAAACAACATGAAGAAGATGCTGATACATTAATAGTCTCAACAGCATTAGATATATCTAAGGATTATGAATCGATTATAATCGTTGGCGAAGACATTGATCTGCTTGTCATTTTGATAGGTACTGCAAATGCTGTACAAAATAATGTTTTTTTCTTAAAATCAGGAAGAGAGAAAACTTCGACATCTTTGTACTCTACAAGTCTGAAAAATGAGAATTTAGCGGAACATATTTTGTTCCTTCACGCATTCACCGGCTGTGACACAACATCAGCATTGTTTAATATAGGAAAGACGAAGATCACGTCATTGCAGACAAAAAATAAGAGTTTGAAGGAAGCAATGGAGTTATATAAAAATGAGAACATCCATCCTGATGTCATTGATGATGCAGGAGAAAAAATTTTAGTTGCTCTTTATAATGACAATCCCAGTGACTCGCTAAATAAATTACGTTATAATTATTTTGTTCGTTCCATGACAAAAAGTAAGTTTAATTTAACCTGTTTGCCTCCGACAAAAGCTGCAGCCCGGCAACATTCGTTGCGTACGTATCATCAAGTGCAACAGTGGTTGGGAAACAAAAACCAGCAGAATCATGGGATTGGAGACAAAATAATAATGTCCTCATGCCCATATTTACAAGAGCCAGCACTAGCCGAATTATTAAAAATTATTACATGCAAATGTGAAAAGGGATGCGAAAAACGATGTGGTTGTCGAAAAGTGGGCTTAAAATGCTCAGAAATATGTCACTTCTGTCACGGACAATCATGCACTAATTCTAAAGAGATTAAGCACACTGAATTATAAAGATGACGACGTCCGTTTGTATAGAACAGTGGTGCGCTCAATTTAATAAACATGGACAACCGATAGACACATATTATGATTCATCATCGGACGATACACGAACACGAAAGATTGTAACAGAACAATTAGCAGTTACGGAGGAACTAAACCTCGAAGATACCGACAATGAGGGACCCTCTTGTAGTAAACGACTTAAACGATGATTTTTATATTTACAACAATGCTTATATTTTGTTTTAAATTTTATATTGAAGCTTGTATTGAGAGTATATTGAAGAATAACGATGATATTTATGTTTATAACGACAATGATTATGTTTTAAATGGTATTTTGAAGCTTATGTTACATATTTAACAATATCGATGATTTTTATGTTTTATAACGAAAATGGTTATGTTTTAAATTGTATTTTGAATCTTATGTAAAATATTTAAGAATATCGATGATTTTTATGTTTATAATGACAATGATTGTTTTAAATTTTATATTGAATTTTTTACTAAATAATTTGAATAATTTTGTTTTTTTGTAGTGAAAGCAAAGAAAATTTTAAAGTAATAAAATTTTAATAGTCAAAAAGATCATCTTATGTGTCTGTAAAGTTGGTACATTTTATTAATTTTTTAAAACTAATAATTCCTGTAGCACTTTTCATAGTTTTACAACTCCTGACAAAAATTTAAAAAATTCCGAATTTTTAATTTCAAAAAACCAAAATAAAAAATGTGCTAACTTTATGTTCCAGTACTACACATTTTCCTCTAAAATACAAGAAAACAATAAATATTAGTACTTTTAACAACAGTTCCCATTAATTCTAGACTCATCTTTATATCACTATATATCATTTCACAACAAGACTCCAACAAATTACAATTTTGTACATAGTTTTAAATATTCACAGCAGCAAAAAATTCAGAAAGTGACATGCTGATAATTTTGTCAACACTTTTGATAACAGTTCTAGATTGTTTTCTCGAATTCTAGTTATTTGAGTTATTTTCGAAAGTTGTAGTCATATAGACCTTATAGTCAGTTTCAACTTATGCCGCCACAACACTTGATAAAAAAGTGTGCTGATTTCCAATCTTTTTAAAACGAAATTCTATATAGAATAACTATAGTTCTATAGTTTCTGATAGGTTTTAACAATAGTTTCGCAATTTAAATATTGAAAAATAATGGGATACGAATATTTAAAAATTTATATTAAAAATTCTTAAAAAATTATTTCCGTACCTCCGAGGGGGTTGCAAATTTATATTAATATAAACGAAGGTCTTTTAAACGTTCTGCCAAATTTGCAAAATTTTCGCAATTTTTTCGAGTGTGAAAAAAATGCAAAATATTTATTATTGTTAATTTAATAATGCTCCCGACAATGTACGGGGTTGCAAACTTAATATAGAATGCACTGCACTGTATTCTACATTTGCAACCCGTTTTTAAAACTCTCGGAGTTTTTTTTATTGAGTTACACCAAAAAAAATAAATATTACACTTTTTATGTAAATAAAATTAAGTTCCTGACAAAGAAAAAGGTTGCAAATTTATATGGTTCTTTAGGATAAAGTTTACATACTAGTTTACAGAACTCTCCAAATTTTTGCCTCCAAGTTATTAACAAAAATGTTAATTGTTAATAAAATCTATGTTCCCGATCTTCAAATTGGTTGCAAATCTAATCAATTTTGCAAAATAACTAAAGAAACTTTCTCTCAAGTTTGCAAAACTATCGGAATTTTTTTGATCAAGTTATAACAAAATTAAGTTTTTGCAAATTTTAAACATGTTCCCGATCTCGGAGACGGTTGCAAAATGAGATTTATTGTTTTTACTACTTTTTCAATCATCTGTCCAAATTTGAAAATAATCGGAATTAATGTGAATTGATTGTCTTTACTGACTGGCCTAATAATGGAATTATTTCAACTGATCAGACTGGGGCTCGAATCATCTCTTGCGTTTTTTCAAAATACTCAAATCGGAGAGGTCAGGCAGCTCAATCAATGCCAGATTCGTGTTCAGCGCGTCAAAATACATGACCGTAAGGCTTGGTCCGGTCTAAATAAATTTTTTCCACGATTTTTCGGGATTTTTGGCGATTTTCCTCAAATAATAACTCAATTCTGGAAGGCCAGGAAGATTAACTAGTACCGGATTTGTGTTCAGCGCGTCAAAATACATAAAAATAAGGCTTGGTCCGGTCCAAATAAATTTTTTCATTCATTGCTGATGTCCATTAATCGGTTTTTCCACAATTTTTTGAGTCATTTTTCTTGATTTAATCGAAACCCATGGGTGCTGGGGTTAAACTGACGACGGATTCGTGTTCAGCGCGTCAAAATACATAAGAATAAGACTTGGTCCGGTCCAAATAAATTTTTTCATTCATTGCTGATGTCCATTAATCGGCTTTTCCACTATTTTTAGTCATTTTTCTTGATTTACTCGAAACCCATGGATGCTGGAGTTAAACTGATGACGGAATCGTGTTCAGCGCGTCAAAATACATAAAGTTAGCCTAGTGGAGTATTCAGTTCAGATAACTTTGTTTTTTTGTGTGTCTGCGTTATTCATCGCAAAGCTAATAATTCGCAATCAATAAGCGAAGTTTTATCTGAAACTTTATGCAAGACTTTAGCTGCATCGCAGTTATCATTAATACAAATGGATTTTATAATATTTACGAAATTCTTATATTTTTCATTAATACCTAGCGTATTCTGACCTAGCTGGAAATATACATGCTCTACACATGTTTCAATTTCAAATAAAAACAATAAAGTTTGAGGTTGCATGTACATACATGTATCATGTAATATCAATTTTACAATGTTTGCATCATGCATCTTAACACGTTCAATCACTAACTCGCGAATCGATAATGATGGGGCGATATTTGACTCTAGAAATCGTTCCACAGCCTCACGCCTCTCGACGAACGATGTCCACGTTGTGTGGGGCAATATTATTCGGTTTCCACGGTTATCACTAAGAATAATTTCCACATGAAATATCAATCCCACGCTGATTCCAATATCCAAATTTATAACGTCGCTGTCAACGCAAATCTCCGGCCTAAGATACGAGGCGTATGACGAGGTTTATCAAAACTAGAAAAAATACATGTAACTATAGAAAAAATGTAATTAAGTATAAAATATATAAAAAATTTATTAATTAATACTTACTCATTACGCTGCTTCTTGCATGCTTCATTTTGATCATTTGCAGCGTAGTAATTCATCTTGCAAGTACCAACAGTGCTTATAATTAATGGAAAGCGACTAATACATTTTATATGTCAGATCTCGTTTAAATACAGATACCTCCCACTTTTTTCTATGATGAAATCATCAAAAACGTGTAAAAAATGCAAATCTTACATTTTTTTAATAGCATCGGTGTACGCCTGCGGTGGCAAAGTTTATTATGTATAAGTTTATATCCATTTTATAATGGATATTTTATAATGGATTATTATAATTTTGTATCTAAGTCCATTTATATCATATTTCTCAAAGATAATCGGGATAACATTATCTCATCAAGCACGTGTCAAAAATCTAAATCTTGCAATTTTCATATAACGTCGATGTATGATTGTTGCAGTGCAAAATTCATTATGTATAAGTCAATGGTATTTTGAAGAATCGCGATGAAATCATCAGGCACGTTTCAAAAATACAAATCTTGCATAGCGCCGATGTACGGCTGCTATAATTACTGTTTCTCATAATCGTGAAATCATCTCATTGAAAACGTGTCAAAAATGCAAACCTGCATTGCGCCGATGTACAGCTGCTGTTATCAAACACGTGTCAAAAATGTAAATCTCGCAATTTTCGTATAACGTCGATGTACGATTGTTACTGTGCAAAATTCATTTTATATAAGTCAATTGCATTTTGAAGAATCGCGATGAAATCATCATGCACGTGTCAAAAATGCAACATGTGTGAAAAAACGCTGCATGTACCAAATGATGCAGCATTAGGAGGATATATAAGGAGAAAAATTTGAGATACAGTCAATCAGTAGTCATGCGCAAAATGCAAAGTGACAAACGGTTATAGAAGACATGGAGATAGACATCGCATTTCAAGAAGATGAAGTGATAGATGTAGAAGATAATGAAGAAAATGACTTTGAGATAAACAATGACGAAGATAACTTTGAAATAGACATCGATGAAGTGATAGAAGAAGAAGAAGAAGAAAAAGAAGAAGAAATGTCAGACTTGAGATGCAATTCTTTCGGATGATTCTTGTTACAACAGCGATATGAGGGATGAGCTTGAAGAAGAAACATATCGAGTTTTAAACCGAGCTGAAATTAATACTTTAGATACGTTGAAAAAGATGTGTATTATAAAGTTTTATTACATGGACCATCGTGCAAAGTTTTGTTCATCGCGCATCGTAAATTTATCCGATTTATTCTCACGTCTTTGCGCTGTTCGAAAGCATAACACAGACTCACATGTATTTCTCGATGGGTATTGCTGTTCGGAATGTAGAAATTCATTATATCAAATAATGCCGTGTAATCTGTGCCCAATTTGCACGAAATGATTTACGAACAATTGTGAAGTGAACTGAATGATAACGAACATTAAAAGTGAGTCTGAGACAATGAGATATAATGGCTTTTCTGCACGCATTAAAAACATTGATAAGTGTAGATAATATGGATAAATGTTGGTATTTGGAAGGCATTTGTGATGTTCTCAAAGGAAGAGAAACATCAACGCGTGTAAAACAGATTTCGCCGGTACAATTTTTACGCGCTCGAGAACTCGGCACACGCGAAACCAGTAACCATTTCGTAAAACAGAGAGGGTCGAAATCGAAAGTGGACCTCCACGTGGAGAGCTCTGGACATATTCCGCGAAGCGACGAGTATTTAGACTGGGAGCTAAATAAAATTTGTTATGCCTCGCACTATAAAGGAGTGAATGTTAGATTGAAATATAATACATTAAGAAAATCTATGAAAGGATTAAATGTTATCGTGTTCTGTACATTGCAATTCCTGCAGGTATCGGCAGGTGCGTCGAGCTAATCGTAATAGACAATTTCCTTTATTCAGATTTCAATCGCAAGATTCGAACGTTTTAACGGCGAGTCTTGACAGTTCCGATGAAGAGTGGGAATTGCGAAGAAATTATAAAGGTGTCGGGTGTACTTCCGAAAAGCCCACATCTTCGATCATGTTGAAACTATGTGTACTTTTGTACTATGTGTACTATTGTATGCATTTTCACCGTATGAATAACATTTCTTGAGAAAATCGAGAATAAAGTTGCAAACCCGTGTGGACCCGTACAAGCTTTATTTTTTAGTTTTTTTTAAATATTGTTTTACTATTTCTGTAATGAACAGACATTTAACTTAGTGTTTAGGTTAGGTTGTGACCGAACGTGTTCGGTAGATTATATAAATTTATGTATAAGGTCGCCAATTAGTTTTGCCCTCTAATTAATAAGGAGAAGTTTGTTCGGAACTGCAAGCGCCTCGTATAGCTCGTCCCTCGATGTCGACGTCGTCGCAGGAATCCCTCTTTGTCTCTCGAACGTCTCTTTATGTAGGATGTGTGCGTTAAAGAAATCACTATCGTTCGATAACACAATATAATATTTATTTAATGTTCATTTTACAATAACGATATTACACGCGCTGTCGCTATCACTCACGAACACGCGTCGGTTCGATGGAAATTTCCGTATAACAATGGAACTGTATTGTTCTATCTCCCTTAAGGGGATGCTGGATACCGACATTACAGCTCATTTCACTAATGAGCAAGATATCATCGAATTGGCTTTACGGATTAAAAAAGCCTTTGACACGTATAAAGTACGAACGAAAACGTGGGGTGCCGTGCCCAATTGAAGACCGAAAAAGGCATAAAATTAAACCATTATATTAATTATCTATTGTGAACAGTACCTTTTGCACTCTTGAGCTGTCAACACACAGAAACATTCATTCATATAAAGATTATATGAGGTTAGACACATAAACCGAGTCACGGCATCCCACGGACATGAATAACGAACACTGTGGTAGCGATAAAAATACAAACAAATGTCTAATAAAAAAGATATCTTGACGAGATCACTTTATTCACATGCACTTACGTAGTGTACATGTGGAGCGGTCAGCAGACCAGTGATTACATATATACATAGCTCGACGATAGTTCCGGAATTTTTTAGAAGATGGCATTGGCGTGTCGGTGTGATACTTCCTTGTGTTAGTAACTTAGCACAAGGAAGATTCACACGTATACACTACTACACACAACCCGAGTGCGTGAGGATACGCGCGTAGTCAAAACACGCGAACGTAAACGGAAAGAAGTTGACCGAACTGTCAAAGCGCGCGAATGCCTGTTCGCTCCGTGCATTTTGGAGTGTAATCGTGTATTCGTACCGTATTTCATGACAAACGACGAGACGGACAATGTCGTGACAATTAGTGATAGTCGTGATAATTAGAGTAGCCCTGAGGGCAGTCCCGAGCGCGTCGGCTACCACGCGAGGAAGCAGCGCTAGCAGAACGAGATCATGAAGTCGAGCAGCGTGGAGGACCGGCTGCTGATGAACAGATCGGACGAGGAGTCAACGTGGCGCAGCCGCAACGACTCGGACTCGAGCGAGGGCCGGTTCTCGAAGAACTCCGAGTCCGAGAGCCGGTCCTCGATACCGCGCTCCAGCTCGAACGGTTCTCCATGCGGGCCAACTATGACTCGTCGGACTTCTCGCGCGCCAACTCCACGTCGAACGAGCGCTTCCACTCGGACTTCTCGATCGCGGTGGCGAGCCTTTAGAAATAACACGTGAAATAACATAATTTCAAAGATTCTCAGTCCCGATTTCTAATGGTATGTACAATCAAAATCAGAAGCGTCTATTTTGACGGTACTGAGTATATAAAATTGATATATATAAAATTGCATGATTATATGTATATTACATATAAAAATCAGAAGCGTCTATTTTGACGATACTGAGTATATAAAATTGCATGATTATTTGTATATTACATATAAAAATCAGAAACGTCTATTTTGACGATACTGAGTATATAAAATTGATATATATATATATATATATATATATATATATATGCATGATTATATGTATATTACATATTAAAATCAGAAGCGTCTATTTTGACGATACTGAGTATATAAAATTAAAATATAAACTGCATGATTATATATTATATATAAAAGTCAGAGGCGTCTGTGATATGACGATACTGATGTTAATAAAAATCAGAAGCATCTCGTTTTTAGGATGGTACTGGTTGTTACAAATATTTATAAATTTGATTCAGAGAGACGAGAAAAATTTATTTGTTGCGTTCTCACGGGAATGAATGTTGGAGGGGCCCATTCACTGTTCCCAATATTCAAAATCATAAAATAATATGATTTTATATAATACTATAATTTTAGTCACACTTCAAGACAAAACTAGTATTATACAAGTCATATAGTACAAATTACTGAATATATTTCTTTCATAAGATATAATAAAGTCGTTATATTATTATATGTATTAAAATCATACGCGACTTTAATATTTATTAAAATATTATCAGGATGAGGGGCCCACAATTTGTAGGGCGGCCCTGCAGTGCCTGGTAAAAGGAAATTCGGACGCTCTAGCCGTCTCAGAACATCGAGAATCTTGGCAACATCGAGATTCTTGGTAACAATGAGAGGAAAAGGACGAAAGATTATATATCTATCCTGCTCGTATCGTAAACAATCGAGGCGGCAACATTGCACGCACAAGCGCGCAATGTATACATGCTTGAGCTAGGATCGATAATATAGGAAATTTTTATACCATATTCTAGATTATCGACCCTGATCAAGTTTGGCCGTCACTCCAGCATCCCCTTAAGAGACTTCGTTTAACGCGCATCCGCGGGAACTGCGAAGTAATCGGTCTTTGGGCTTACTCACGCACACGTATTGTATTCACGAACGCTTTCGCCATTATATCTCGCTCGCGATATCGAATAATGCAATTACACGCACTTTCTTTCGTTTCGAATCACTCGCGTACATCCCCTTTAAGATGTATCGTTATCGTAGACCGTTCACGATCTTTTCTCTTCGACTTCTTACTACGCAGAGACCCAGAACGTTCCCTGCAAGATAGTTTTATAGGGAGCTCGCTCGTTCTCCCTTCCATGCGGCTCACAGCCAATCACGTGCGACGCCGCTTTTCGTGCCGCCGCTATACCTCGTGTGTGCTTTTCAGCGGGCACACGAGAGTTATACAACACCTTCGTGCTAATAATGGAATGCAATACATGGTGTCGCTTTATTACGATGCTATTCTCTTTGTCGCGTCGCTAGAAACGAATATGGTATGAAATCAAATTATATAAACCAAATTAAAATATTACTTATAACGCCATTTCGCGGTTCGCTACAATTACACGATGCCATTTCGTGCACATTGTTAAAATTGTCAAATAATGAAATAATACTTATCGCTATACTTATTGCGAATAATTATATAAAATAAACTTAATAATTACGCTTTTGCGCGCTTTCCTTATAAATGATACAAAAAGGCTTATTATCGATTTTTACTCGCTGCCATATTTGATAGTGGCATTCGCCATTAACTTTTGTAATTTAATTTCTTTTTTGTTTCAGATACCCTCGCTGGATTCCCTGTTACCCCAGGAATTACTTCCCCATGGATCGTCAAGGTAAGTATTATACAATACAAAATAAAATATTATTTAAAATGTTGTTTCGCCATCTTGGCTAATAATGATTTTCTTTTCCATATCCCCTTTTATATAGGAATCCATTTCGTGTGCTGGCTTGTCGCCATTTCATGCAATATAACTAAGTGAAATATTAATTTTAAAATAAATGTTATATTATTAAGTCAGCTGGACTCGGCCATTTCTATGATTCTAAAGTAATCGATTCTTGTATATTATATGTATTTCTTACTGAAATATTAACTGAATCTCATTTCGATCTATCAATTCATGTCGATCTATATCGGACAAGTGTAACAAGTTAAATGTTAAAAGAAAGGGTTAAATGTATTTATTGTTATCAAATCAAGAAGTCAGCTGGACTCGGCCTTCGCTATGACTTTATACTATGCAAAATATGATTATACAAGTATTTATTATTAGAAATATTATTTGAATCTAAATTAATGTGAGCCAATATATCTCTGGCTGTGTCGACAAATATCAATCTTAAATGAAAGGGTTAAAATTATCAAATGTAACTTTATGTTAATAAATGACATATACTATTGTCATATATGATTTAATGTGAGTATTATATGATCTCTTGTATCTCCTGAAAGAACTTGGGTATGTCTTGCGCCATCTCGCCCTTTTATGAATAGTAGTATCTTATATCCAACGTTCTTAATTATTAATATGCGCTCTTATAATTATTGTGTGTAACGCAATGTATTTAACTCAAATGAATATAAATCCTAATCATATATCATAAATAAATTTAAAATGAAGTTAGTGACTCTTATTTATTCCTTGCGCCATCCTACCATCAGGTAAAATAATAAAATCTTACTATCGCTCAGTCTGTGCTGAATAATTCAATACTGAATATAAAATGAAATAACATCTTATAATAATAGCAGTTATTAATGCTAACAAAATATATATTGCGAGAACTTTATCTCTTTGTACTATCTTGGGCTTGTATTATATTTTTTTTATATCAAACTGAAATAATTGACTTTATCTTTAAATCTCTATATATTGAGATGATGACATGCGACTAATATGATTTTAATGCAATCTATTGAACTGAATACAATACAAAACTGTATATCTTATAATCGTTACGATATTGAAACAATTTAATTATTTCTTTTTGTTCGCAGGCTCTTCTTTCTCGTTGCGCTGCTCTTCCTTCCTCTCAGCCATCGTCCGGAAGATTTGTTGTCTCCCTGTAGTCCCCGTTGGATCTGCGCCGTCCCCAGGTCCTTGGCTGGATTGAACCTCCTCGTCGAGGTCCATATCATCGCTTAACGGCTGCGTCTCTGCCCTTGCCGTCTCTTGTTCGTCGTCGAGCTTCTCCCTGCTCTGTGATGTCATCTCGTTCGTTGTCTTTCTGTCCAGAACAATCCTCGGCCTTCCTTGTGATGCGAGGACTGAAATTTCGATAATGGACGGTTTCAGTGTTAGGTCGCTGTCCAAAATGTGACTGTATTTTCAAAGGTTGCGTTATTAACAAACCTTTAACGCAAAGTGATATAACAATGGAATGTGTAATTGAAAATTTTGATGATTTAATTACACATAAAAAAACGACAATTAAAAGGTAATAGAAGACTGAAAGTTTCAAAAGAAATGATCGACGCAAATATTTTGCCATGTGTGTGGCGTAGAAAAGAAGCCGATAAACTTATCAGTTTTGATGACAACGAGCCAGCTCATTTGCCAAATCTTAATGTATTGCGTAAAGCAAAAGAACAAAGATGTAATATAGATTTAGGAGTATCTGTTAGTGATCTAGTAGAAAGTATAAAACGAATAAAATGCGAGATACATTCATTCAATTGGGTTGGATCCATTTTTCGTCTACTATTGGACATGTTACGACCGAGCATGATCACGAGCTTTATGTTGACGCTGGTCGCGAAGGGGGTATGTTGCCCCTTATAATTATTCGATCTCCCCTGCGGGAGATTTGGAACTGTGTGCACACCACCGAGCGGATGGTTGGTTTGCCTTGCGTGGTGCGCTTTGGTAGCGACTTTACCCTGGGCCCTATGTAGGCGGAAACGGGTAGGGGCCTTGTTGGGCGGCGTGTCGGAGCCTCCGTAGTGAGCGGTGGAGGGAGTTGTTGAACGTGCCTCGGCACCGCGGACGGTCGTTCGTGTATAGGTTTTTATGAAGAATCTCCGGTGACAGTGATGTTAGGGGCGGCGAGCCCCTCTTCGCGGCGGCTTCCTCGGTCGAATACGGCTGGGTCGAACTCCCTATGCTCAAGGAAGGCCTTTGTAACTGTTTCCTCCGTCCGGAGGCTCGACCGCGTCGTACCATGATTGTCGCGAGTGAACCTATCCATTGTGGAGTATATGTTTGTGTGAGTGTACGTGTAAGCGAAAGATAAAGATGGTAGAGAAAAGAATGGATAGGCAAGGATAAGCAGTCTGGAAAAGAAGGAAGAGAATGAGCGTCCGAGTTTCCCCAGCGCTCAGTCCTTGCGAGGGAAGATGAAATTCTAGAGTCGCAGCGCCCTGGCTTTCCCTAGGGCTTAGACTCTGGGTTTGGAAGAGTGAGAAATGCAGGTATAGAACCAATGGACAACAGGGCGCCCGGTAATTCTTGCGCTCAGTCTCCACGTGGTTAAGTGAGGAAAGAGTTTAGAGAGGAAGAGAGTTGAAGCGGCCTGGTTTCCCTAGCGCTTCGCTCTGCTTTAGGAAAATCAGGAGTAGCGAGGGTCAGGGCGCCTTGCTACCCCAGCGCTCAGTCCCGCTATCGGCTTGGTAAAGATAGGAGATGAGAAAAAGGAGAGATTCAAGAAGGGAGAAGGGAGCGAAATTATATATAGAGAAAGCATAGATGAAAAGAATTTTTAATAAAAGAAAAATGTTTTGTACATACAGTGGTGTAGTTGTATAAGTGTTCGTCCTGGGAGTTAAATTATATACACGTTTTACTGAATCAGAGTTACTCTGCGTCCCAGGTTTAGAAGTATTCTAAGTTTGTTTGAACGAAATCGATGTCAGAGAGACTAAGTATGAACATCGTGAATTATTACAAGTGTGCAGAATGAAAATTCTTATATAAGTACGAAAACTAAGTTGAGCACAACGAAATTATTCTAAGTTCGAAGCGCGAACGCGAAATTATTCTAAGTTCGAAAAGCGCGAATGCGGAATTATTCTAAGTCCCAAAAATCGTTACTACAAGAGCACGCACCAAATCGAAGATCGAAGAGTAGCCGAGCTGAATCGCTAGGATTCGCGTCAGGTTCCTTCGTTCAAGGCTCGGAAGCTCTGAATGTTCTGAGGGCCCGATTTCGCGGGTTTATATACCCTTAATTCGGTGGCCCCGCGCGGCCAGAGGGTGTGCTGGGCCATCCCTTCTCTATGTGCGCGAATTAATTTCCGCATTCCTGCTTGTTATTGCCGCCGATAGTGGGTCCATGTTTCGCACGCAGCATGGACTTACTTAATCTAACTTATTTCTACATCTATACTTTAGACATAATTACTGATAATGCAACAATGAACAAAGCGCGCGTCGCATTTTATAATAATAATCTGAGTGAGTATATACATATATACGTATATATATATATATATATATATATATATATATATATATATATATATATATTGTCGGAAATGCCTAGTTATTTTCGACCAATTGACACGCGTTGGGCTCGTGCTCCGCAAGGACACGAAGCCGAAGACAAAGGGGCTGCCCCTCGAGCTCCTAGACGGTTCGGGCACCTGCACTTGTTTGTCGCATTCCATTGCTTCGTGGAAACCAAGCCAAACCTTCTGGAAGGTCGAGGGGCAAGAAACGATAACATTGATTTCGTTGCCGAGAGAGGCAGTCGCGCTTTCAACCTGTAACGAGAAACGTCGACTCGCGTATCGCTGATTCGCGGTACTTGCTCCGACTCGCTGTTCGAGTATTGAAAATCATTGTACTTCTGCGAACGCTGTTCTTCGTTCCAAATTTAATAAAGGACCTTATTGAATTCCCCCCCCCCCCCCGATTTCCTACATCGGGCGCTCCGCGTCCGCGCTATCATTCGCGGGCCGTCACCGCAAAAAGCCGTCGCGCTCAGAACATTTTGGTCCTTCGAGCCGGATACAACGCGATTCTTACACGCCGCGACGGTTTGGGGCTGCAGTGCTGTGTGAGTGCCGTGTAGGAAGAACCATGGAAGGTATAATTCAAGGGCAGCGGGATCTCCATGGACGCATCAGTCGCACCTGCGAAAACTTGCGGAAGGTCGGATCCGCCAAGGTCACGGTCGACTTACAAAGGAACGGTCGCAGGTGTCCCTCACCGATTTCAACGAGCTTTGGATATGTTGTAGAGCATCAAAAAATATTAGAAAAAATATTTTTTTTAGCGGCGTATCTCGATGTTTAGGGGTTGAAACAACCCCTCGAAGATAATTGTTTTTTTCGTTTTTTACGAATATCTTAGAAAATATGAGGAATATGAAAAAATGTTTTATACAAAAGTTTTACAGTATTTTATACTCTTTACAACTGTGTACTTACATTTTTCAAAAATGTTAAATTTTTTATTTACTCCCAGCCCTACTTCTTATTTTGCAAAATTAAAAATTTTGTAAGAACAAAAATTATAGATTATTGAGAGCTAAATCCATCCGTATATATTAATGTATGGGTTCCGCGATTCAATTTTTCAAAAAGAGATGATATTCTCGTGTTATAGGCGCCGCGCTGTAAATAGTATTGCATTATTTATTTTTAGTTGTGCCACATTTAACAACTGCCTTTGCACAATATCTTCTTATATAACATAAAAATGGATTAAGTCTAATGATATAATGTGATTGATTTCCATCCGCAATATGCAATATGCACAACCAGATCAAAGCGCATCAAGGAAATCAATAGGTCAAGGAAAACGGTTCGGACTTCGCACGCATAATATTTTGCGTTGTATAACTTTATCCAGGCATCTAGGAATAGAATTCACTCATGTCGTGTGCAAAGTTATAATCAGATATAAGCGTCCGTAACAGACGTCTGTCGTTATAAACGTCCGTCTTTCCATCTCGTAAATTAGTAATCTAAAAAGTGTATGTTGTGTACTGTCATTTGAACAAGTATTTGTTATTAACTTTTATTACTTTCTTACTCTTGTCAATCTTTAATTAACTTTGATTATTGTAATTATAAAAGTTCGTGAAATTATTAATGTAACATAATTAATATACGATGAAATGAGACGAAATAAGTACTGAATTGTCAATTATTCCGTTTAAATAAAAATTTTATTTATTTTTTATTCAATAATATATTTTTTCAAGAAATAAAGAGGCGATATAATTAACACTAAAGACAATTGCATTATTTATGAAGTCTATGATTTATATATATTAAATTTATTATTTTTATACATAATTAGAGTTTTATATTTAATTTTAATATTTTTTTAGAATGATGCAGTTTAATCCATACAATGTAGTATTCTTACTTTCTATAACTTTCATGGGTTTCAACGTTCCCCAAAGTCCCATAACTTCGCAAGAAAGACAAGTGAATGAAAAAAATTGAACATATGCTGCGGGAAATAAAAGACGAACAAGAATATGAAATAGAAGAAGAAGAAACGTTAGATTTTTATGACGAATACGGGATTCCAGAAGCGGAAAAAATTGATTTATTAGAGGCAGAACAAAATGAAGTATATCTCCCAGAAGAAGTTATCTGTAGTTCTATTGAACAAACGATATCATATGACTATAAGAGGGAAGCTGTGGAATACTGGAAAAGCGGTAAAACAAGACCAAGATCACTTGAAGGAGTTAGACAAAATTTTAAAAAATTACATCGATACGGCAACTACGACGATGGGAAGACCAAATCAATGAAGGTGGTAGTAGATATGACAAATTAAAAAGAATTTCTCAATACGTCTTAAATCATTTCAATGAAGCAGTTGAGAGAGGAATTATTATCCATGATATTGATATCGCTCGATGGGCTTCTCGAGCACAAGAAAATGAAAATGTGCCAGGATTCAGTGCTTCAGAAACATGGGTAAAAGATTCAAAAAAATACATACTATTGTGTCTCGGAAAATAACAAAATTTATAACCAAAAAAGGTTTGATATCAAAACCAGATTTGGAAAATAAATGCGATACATTTATTACAAACGTAAAACATTATATTGATCGATATGGAGTGGAAAATATTTATAACTCGGATCAGAGTGGATTCCAATTAGAACTTCACTCTGGTCGTACTTTAATTTACAAAGGTGTAAAAAAGGTAGAATCCGTAGTACAATCTGTATCAGCAACCACGCACAGTTATACGATACTACTATTTCGGCTGATGGTAGATTATTATCACCTCTTTTCATAGTATTAAAAGAAGTTACAGGAACATTTGGTCCGAGAGTACAGAATACATTATTCAACGCGCCTAATATTTTCGTTACGGCTTCAACATCAGGCAAATTAACATCAGGTCATGTAAAAACTTGGTTAAAAGAAGTATTTTTTCCGAATGTCGGTCCAAAATCAGTATTATTATTAGATTCATGGAGTGGACATTGTCCTAACGTACTTTCAGAAACTAGACCAGATTCTGTAACAGATATTAGTATCCTAACTATCCCGGCAGGTACGACAGGAAAAATACAACCGTTAGATGTCTACGGCTTTCGCCTGTGGAAAAATTTTGTTAAACACTTTTCTGATACAGTTATGTTGTTAGATCTTGCTTTAGATCTTCATGTCAGAAATAATATTTTGAAATTGCAATCATTAACACATAATCAATTCTCATCACCCAGATTTCAAAACTTGTTTAAATATGCGTCGTTTAAAAGTGGATATATACAAAATAGACCAACAGAGTTTGAAACACCAGTTGAATTTTGTTTTAAAAACAATTCTAAAGTAAAATGCAATATTTGTGGTGAAACTGCTGTAATTACTTGTTCTTGGTGTAAAAAATCACTTTGTATAACTCATTTTTTCCATGAACAGCATTTTTGTGATGAATACGTGCCATAAATATAACATATTTACAGTAATACGTTTATACAAATTCTGTACTGATTTTTTTAAAAAAGATAAATTTCCAAATCATGAATACTGGTAAGGTTTTTGGCAGTTTTCTTTATCCATGTAACAAATGTTGGTATTCTTTTATTTCTGCCTAATAAAAAACTTTTATTCATATAAAATTATGTTTGTAACACTCTTTTCAAACTGTTTTCCTTTCTTCCTTTACTCTTTCTTTCATTTTCACTTGTTAAATAATATTTTACAAACAATATTTCAAATAGTTTATCAAAATAAATTATATAATTATAATGTATTAAATTATATAATTATAATATATTAAATTATATAATTAAATATGTAATTATATCATAAAATTTTAACAAGAAGTTCTTACCATTGAAGAAGTTATATTATATTTTATTTATTTTTTATAAATTTAAACTGGAGTAAAGAATTGAAAAAAAAAAAACGTTATTTTAGTTAAGAATTCATAACTGTTATAATTTTTTAATTAAAAAAAATTTCTTTTAGACTAAAATATTTCGGGATACATACTTTGAAAAAAAAAGTAATATTGTTACTTCCAAAAAATTGAATTCTTTAAACACGCCAAAAAGTTTTCCGACACGAAGTGCATTATAGTAACTCACAATGCGTAAAATTGAAAAATTAAGTAATAAAATTATTTAAAGTATAAAATACATTACTAGATAATAAATCGTGTAATATGTTGCATATTATGTCATTAGACTTAATCCATTTTTATGTTATATAAGAAGATATTGTACAAGAGGCAGTTGTTAAATGTGGCGCAACTAAAAATAAATAATGCAATACTATTTACAGCGCGGCGCCTATAGCACGAGAATATCTCGTTTTTTGAAAAATTGAATCGCGGAACCCATACATTAATATATACGGATGGATTTGGCTCTCAATAATCTATAATTTTTGTTCTTACAAAATTTTTTAATTTTGCAAAATAAGAAGTAGGGCTGGGGGTAAATAAAAAATTTAACATTTTTGAAAAATGTAAGTACACAGTTGTAAAGAGTATAAAATACTGTAAAACTTTTGTATAAAACATTTTTTCATATTCCTCATATTTTCCAAGATATTCGTAAAAAACGAAAAAAACAATTATCTTCGAGGGGTTGTTTCAACCTCTAAACGTCGAGATACGCCGCTAAAAAAAATATTTTTTCTAATATTTTTTGATGCTCTACAACCTACCCAAAGCTCGTTGAAATCGGTGAGGGACATCTGCGACCGTTCCCTTGTTAGAAATTTTTCAAACCCGGAACTTTGACTGGCTGTATCTTTGTCAATTTTGGTTTCAGCGCTTCGGACCCTGATACATTTAGATAGAACTCGTGCGGGGGCAAACAGAACTTCCGCCAGAACTGCGAATTTCTAAAAAAAATTTTTTTTTCCGGAACTTTGACTGGCTGTATCTTTGTCAATTTTGGTTTTAGCGCTTCGGACCTTGATACATTTCGATAGAACTCGTGCGGGGGCAAACAGAACTCTCGTCAGAACTGCGAATTTCCAAAAAAATTTTTTTTTTATTTTTTCCGAATTTTTGGAACCTTTTTTTGGGAAATTTGCAATTCTGTTTAGAGTTCTGTTTACCCCCGCACGAGTTCTGCAAAAAAGTCTTAAGGCCTGAAGCGCTAAAACCAAAATTGACAGTTACAGCCGCTCAAAGTTCCGGTCGATTTTTGCACTTATTTGAACGGAACTCTTTTTAAAACCTATAGGGAACTCTAGAACTCATCGAAATCTTTCAGAATCTACAAAAAAAAATCAATTTTTTCAAAAATGGGGGGCGCCGTGAAGTTAGCCCCCCCGTTTTTAAAATTATGTTTTCTTGGCTTTAAACAGCAGAACTCTTTCTAAAATTGATTGAGAACTCTAGAACTCGTGCGGGGGCATCCAGAACTCACATGATTTTTTGTGAATTTTTAAAATGGGAGGTTAACTTCACAGACATACTAAACTTAACTATAATTATGGAAAAAACTTAATGCTAAATTTAACTATAATTATGGAAAAAGAATATTGGGAAGAAATGAAAAATGCTGCCGCACTAAAAAAAGGTGTTTATTTGTTAAAAATCAAAGCAATGAAAGCGCAAATAAAGATTGGGAAGAGAAACAAAATTAGATATTAACGATCTTTCTTAATGTCTTTTATGTACAAAACTTTTATGTACAAATTTTACATAAAAGATATAATCATAGAGTGTTTTAACATAATTATACTAATACAGTTATAAAGTGTTTATGATTGTAGGCAAAGTTTATGTAAAGTTTGTGATATATATATATATATATATATATATATAATTTTTTTAGATATTTGATTTGTGATATAATACATAGTATGAAAAAATAACCGTGAAAAAGCACATATAATATAAGAAAAGATAAAAAAATTACTGTTACTAAAAAACTGCTACAAAAAACTATCAGAAAACTTTGTATCCTATATTGATTTATATTGAATTATTTATGAAAGAGAATACTTTTTTATTTTTATTTTATTATTTTTTCTTAAGAAAGTGTCAAATTTTTTTTTTACTTAAAACTTTCTCTTTAATAAATGAAACAGAAAATTACAAAATTAATAACGTGTTTTTATTTCAAAACTTTAATAATACAAGTTCCTTAAAAATTTATTTGATATTTACTAGTAATTTTTATAAGAATTATGTAAAATTTAACTTACAAGAATATAATCATAATAATTACTAAGAGAATAATATTTCTAATAATTACTTTCCACGAGAACAACAATTAATTTGTAAAATGTCTTATAATAAATTCTAAACGATAATCTGGCCCATTCATATCACAAGGAGGATCATCAAAATACTCAATATCTTCTGGTTCCATTTCCTCAAAATTTTCATTTGGATAATTTAAGTAAATATACAAATTCCAAATAACTGCGGTAGCACAAATAATGGCATTATCTAATTTATTCAAAAGTCCCCTTTGCAAACATTAAAATTTTCTTTTCCATCTGCCAAACGTCCTTTCAATGACATTTCTTGTTTTTATATTGCTTTTATTGTAATCACATTAAAATTGATTTACTGGATGTAAAATTGGTGTAAGTAAATACGATTTACAGCCGTATCCATTATCACCTAGCAGTAAACCTAAAAATTTAAAAATAAATTATTCATATCATTTTTAACCAAAATTTTTTTATTGCAATGTAAAATATTAACTATTGTACCTTTTATTCGATTTTGTTCAAAATATAATTTTAAGGTTACATGACCCCTTAGAAGAAAAAAATGTCAAATTTCTCAAACTTTGTCAGGTATAAGTATTATATAAAGCATTGTGCCAAGTTTGAACAAGTTTGCGAGGCCTGTTCAAAAGTTACAATTTGAATTTTAACATAGGCTCTTATGGGAATTCATCAAGTTTCACTATTTTTTCAACTTTATTTGAGAAATTAATATAGAAGAAAAAATGGCATACTTTCAAAACTTTGCAGAAATGTTAATAAACATCTTAAAAACAAATTAGTACAACAAAATTATGACTTCGAGAATATTTTCTGAAATATTAAATTAAAAAAACAGACAACAGTCTTGCTGAACTCGTAAGTGCGGAAATGCGGCAACAGCGCACTATGCCATCTCTCAAATGATGCGTCTGTATACTACACGCTCTCGAAGCACACTTCGCGTTCACGCAGCTGGTTGTCGAGTGAAATCAATGCTACCAACTTACAAAAAATGTGACGTTGCCGCGATCAAAATACTTTTTTATGAGAGCTACTGTATTTAATTAATGAATAAATGATGTAAATAAATGCATTTTATACACATAATATAATTTCATTAGTATTTTTAAACAGTAATTACTATGTTTTCTTACTTTTTAAAGATTTTCTCACTTTCAGATTTTCGTTTTTGTCAGTTGCAAGTCAAGTACAGTCTTTCTAAAAACCATTAAAAGTAAAAGTTTATATACGAAAAAATATGCATAAAAATGTTTCTATAGCTCTTAAAAACATAGGCAATCGTTATTTTAATAAAATATCAATATAAATAATGTTGTAATTTGCTCAATTAAGAAATATTCCTCACGAATTCTCAGACTATTCCCTAGTGCTAATCTCAAAGTATTCATTATAATGAACTCCTCAAGTATACTTCCAGACGAAGTCGATTGTGGGTAATTCTTTAAGAATTCTCTAGACATTCATTTTTATTATTCTGCAGGTATTCTTTAAAATGAATACATTACGAACTTGTATTCATCTCTGTGCTATCTGGGTATATTGTTGCGTCCGCGTGCACTCTGGGCGCTCTCGCGCACGCGCACACACACACACACACACACATACACACCCACACACACACACCCACACACACCCACGCACACCCGCGCACACCCGAGCACACCCGCGCACACCCACACGCACACCCACTTTACTTTCCAGTAAAGAATATCTTCTTAACTATATTAATTAGCTTTATATTACGTTTCTTAAACTTTTGACAGAGACCTTACGGATCATACAACCTTAAAGCACTACGGTTAAAACAGGTGTTATCATGAATACTACCTGGATGTCGCACGTCTATAAACAGAAACTCTCCTCTTGGACCTACAGTAGCCTACATAAAATGTTTATAAAAATTGTAATTAATTGTTATAAAATTAAATTGTTATAATATTAAATTGATTGTTAATATATACTTACCAATACATTTAAAGCAAAAAAAACCTTTTCTACAGCGAAATATTTCTCCAATTTGTTTAGCAGGACAGGCAATCTTTATGAGTGTGCCATCTATGCAGCTATACCATCTATCGAGCTACATTAGGAAACCTAGCAATCTGATAAAACTTAAGAATATTCTTTTGCTGATCATCTATAGTTGTAGGAAATTTTACATAATTATGTAATTTTTCAGCAAGTGCTATTGATACCACTTTGATACATCTGCAAACAGTGGCTTGAGAAAAATTTCTTAAATCACCTGTAACAGCCTGAAAAATAGATGTCTGTTAACACTAAAAAATTAATAATTTTATGCATTATAATTTTACTTGATAATTTCTGGTTGCATAAAAACGAAGAGCCATAAAAAGCTGGAGAATCGGAGGTACTGGCATGCCTCTGTTATTAGGTTTTTTAGCCATATTCACGATTGCCTCCGTCAGCTGTGACGAGGGAGTTGCATCGTCAAGGGCTACGAATTAACAGACCGATCTCTGGACGTCGATTCGTTCGGACTAGCCAGCAGACTCTCCTACTTTCTAACCGCCTGTACTCTCAGTCAAATCAAGAGCCTTCTTTACTGTCACGGAACGCGTTGTTATTTACGCGTACGGTCACGAGTGTGAGAGAGAGAGAGAGAGAGAGAGAGAGAGAGAGAGAGTGTGTGTGTGTGTGTGTGTGTGTGTGCGTGTGCGTGTGCGTGTGCGTGTGCGTGTGGGTGTGCGTGTGGGTGTGCGTGTGGGTGTGCGTGTGGGTGTGCGTGTGGGTGTGCGTGTGGGTGTGCGCGGGTGTGCTCGGGTGTGCGCGGGTGTGCGTGGGTGTGTGTGGGTGTGTGTGGGTGTGTGTGTGGGTGTGTGTGTGTGTGTGTGTGTGTGTGTGGGTGTGTATGTGTGTGTGTGTGTGTGTGCGCGTGCGCGAGAGCGCCCAGAGTGCACGCGGACGCAACAATATACCCAGATAGCACAGAGATGAATACAAGTTCGTAATGTATTCATTTTAAAGAATACCTGCAGAATAATAAAAATGAATGTCTAGAGAATTCTTAAAGAATTACCCACAATCGACTTCGTCTGGAAGTATACTTGAGGAGTTCATTATAATGAATACTTTGAGATTAGCACTAGGGAATAGTCTGAGAATTCGTGAGGAATATTTCTTAATTGAGCAAATTACAACATTATTACATATACATATAATGAGATATACACAAAAAATAAAATTGCTATCTGTATATTTTACGTATATGTATATTTTGTACTCTTCATTTCCTTCTGTATACATTTTTAGGCATTGCATATAAACTAAAAAAGTAATCATTATTTCAAATAATAATTTAAAAAAATATAAAATTTATTTAATGTTTATTTAATAGTAATATAAAATACAAAATGTAAGAAAAATATTTAGGTAACGTTTATTTAATGTTTTATATAATATTGATTTTACTTTAATAAATCATTTTGTATAATTTTTGAAGAAACGTTTCGGTTCATGCCGCTAGGAGTCGCAAGAGTTATTTGTTTTCTCGTAAGTAAAGTCCGTTTCGGAAAGTATATAAATAAGCTTAAAGTTATTCTTTAATTAATCAAAGCGCAACGCTTCTTCGCGTATGTGCGTTGAATGTAACTTCAATAAAGCGTCTAATTGATGTGGAAATAGATGCTCTTGATTTAAATATATGTATGAATTATTTGTATTAAAAAAATTTTTTTCATTCCTTAAATATTAAAAAACAACATTTTCCTAACATTAGAACAAATCTTTAAAAATCATTTTTTAAAATATTATACAGACGTTTATTAAATACAAAAATATTTTTCTAAACGTTAAAAAAAACGTTTCTTTAATGAAAAGAAGGGAACTAATCTCATTATTTTTAACGTTTTTAAAAATGTATTTTTAAATATTTTTCAAATATTTTTCAAAATGTTTTTTAAATATTGTTTTGCTGATTGGGTCGAATTCATAAAGTGTACATCTGTTAATAAGAAACTATTCACTATTCCTTTTGAATTCATAAAGTATACATCAATTGATAAAAAGTAATTCAAAATGAATACTTCAAAAAGTTCTCAGGAATTCCACTTATGGTGCATGTAACTTCCTAAGTCATTCCTAAAGTATACTCTTACGAATTCTTAAAGAATTACTGTTCGGGAAGAAGAATACTTCGGGAATACTTTTAAAATTCATTGTGCTGTCTGGGTAATACTAATATATAACAAATAAAAAACTATTTTGCACTATTTTTATATCTATAACTTTCTTTATATTACTTTTAGGAGATAATTGACTTATACTATAATTCTTTATACCTTAATCTTTCTGTTAAAGTTAACTTTTCTTTTAGAGGATTAACGTGCATGGACCTTAGGTTAGGTATATTGCACTCCTGTTCTTTAATCCTTAAGTTTTAATTTGTTTATTTTAAGGTTATTTTCCGCACGTCTTTTATGTGCGTCTTCCTTCCTTCCTCCCTTATGGGCTATAATTCAAAAATTAATTATTAACTAACCAACGAAAATGATTGCACTACAATAGTCTACAAACGAAATACAATCGATTTAATATGTATATATTTTTAAAAAGTTGTCGGCTGATAACATACGAATCTTCCTTTTCTCTGGATCGGTAGGACCGGTAAATTACACGAAATTATCAGTATTTTTTTCTCAAAAATTTATATATATGTATATATGTCAGTCTGTCTTATACAGTGCTTGTTAAAGTTCGAGCCACTATAGTGGCTTTGCGGTCCTCTAAAGGTTAAGTAATAAAATGAAGACTACAGAAAATAATTCATACAGAAAAAATAAATAAAAATTGAAAAATAAAAAATATTGTATAACATTGTATTCATTTAATAGATTTTATTTTAAAACAAGGAGATAGGAAATCTTCCAGGTTTCGGCAATCAACAAGTTAGCTTGATATCACTTATACGTATATTTCGAAGGTTCATTACAATTCTTCTTAGAGAACGCGTCCGCGTTCGATAATTTCCGTGTCGCTATTGATACAGTAATAACTTTGGCTCAGATATTCGTTATAGATTCTTTATAGATTCGTTATAGATTCGTTATAGATCTCCCGCGAGTGGCGATTAAGCAGGCGCTTTTATAGTGCTATTTGTCGTGAATTTTGGTGGGGTGATAATTCTTAATAGGACCATATTTGGTCAATGCTGTTCAGTCGCGCACGGTCTCACGGCTTAAGTTCGACATCTCAGCAATCTTGCATTTCCGCTCGCCCATGGCGTCAGTGTTGCTATGCAGTTGAAAATGCAAGCTTGCACTGTGATATTTTCTGAGCTACAACAAAGCTTACATACCGTTGTCTGGCTAGCTCCTTGATACTGCGCAATATCTCGTATATTAATGGTCGGTTCGTTATTTCTCATATCATTTCTCGTATGGGCGTGATATCGATGCGCGATGGTCGTCCTATAAAGAAAAAACAATAAATGATAAAAAGCAGATAATAATTAAAATTGTATTGCCAAAAAATTTTATAAATAAATATATACTTGCAGGCTTAAGGTCGAAGTTGTGCTTTGCTTTCTAATCTTGCTGTCAGCTTCGCAAGAAATTTATGATGTGGTTTCTTCCGGTCTGCATATTTGCGAGCATAAATTCTCACAGCTCTTCGCGGTTGTTCATCGCACTTTCCAAAAACCATGATCATATCATATCATATCATACTGTTGCGCGCTGTGGCCGCCCGTTACACTCTCGGCCGAGCGAGACAGCTGACGGGTCGATCGATGATATTAATCGGCCGGTTGTCAGGGGAATGCGTCGCTGTTTACGTCGAGCTGTCATTTGGGCAGATTCACGCTGGACTCCTCTCGTGGAGGACGCGTCGCGGTCTTATTCTTCTGTATTCTTGCTGTTCTAATAAAGTTGGTGTTTCCTTTCCTTCTGGCTACTCGTTTTCTTTACGCGAGCGTCCCGCGAGTGTTTGAAGCGCGAGTGCGTTCCGAGCTCGGATCGTGCGCCGAAGTGAACCGTCGGAGTGCGACGACGCGACAGATCGGCAAAAGCGCAATACCATTATTTATTTGTATAATTTTCCGTCATTTTTATATGCAATAATCGATCAAAAAGACAGTTGCAGAGACTACAAGTTTGACGAACTTCAATTATATCAGATTTGACGGTATTGGTTTATTTTTTTATAAAAATTAAAGGCGTCTATTTGATGGTATTAATTTATTATAATAATCAAAGGCGTCTATTTGACGGTACTGATTTATAATAAAAATCAAAGGCGTCTATTGATGGTACTGATTTATTTTTTATAACAAAAATCAAAGGCGTCTATTTGACGGTACTGATTTATAATCTCAGATAGGAACGCATGCAGAAAATATTTAGCTCCATTTTAATTTTAAAATAATTATGTGTATAATATATTGTGTAAAAAGTCTACATTAAAATTTTAAAATCAATAATTCTAAGTTTAATTATTGTAACATGTAGCAATCTTTAAAAAATTGATGATTAATATAAATTCGTATATAATTGTAACATTAGTAAGAATCATCTTTGTACAATTATTACTGAATACATTTTAAAAATTAATTTTGTAATTATTGTAAAAATTGTTACAGCATAAAATTGTACAATTATTATTCAAGTAATTGTAAAAAATCCTTTTTATTTTTTATTTTTTACATAATTTTGCGTCATAATTTTGTCAATATTTAGAACTTATAATTATAAAATTCTATTTCAGTAAAAAATATTTGTTTTGCAGAATCTCCTTATGATAATTATTGCAAAATGCTGTGAATGGAAAACTGCGATGATTATGCATTTATTACAAAAATTTCCTATCTGGGATAAAAACCAAAGGCGCGTATTTGCAGTTCTGATTTATAATAAAAATCAAAGGCGTCTATATGATGGTATTGATTTATTTTTTTATAACATAAATCAAAGGCTATTTGACGGTACCGATTTATTTTTTAACAAGGAGATTAAAATTAAACAATATTAAATTTTTTAAATATATCACATTTTTTGTTTTCAAGGTCAAACGAATGAGAGTTAACAAAAAAAAAAGTTCTACCATTGAACTTCTCTCATCAAATACTACAAACACCAGATAGCAATTTGTCACCAAATTGTCGTCAAATTGACACCAAATTCACTCAAAATTTGGTATCAAATACTATACCATCTGTGTCAGCTTATGTTTTGCTGACAAGCTTGTGGACATAACTTGAGCGCAAATTGTCGCCAAAAAGCGAGCAAGGTTTGCACACGCAGTTTGACATCAAATTGTCGCCAAAAACCGAGCAAGGTTTGCGTACGCAGTTTGACATCAAATTATTGCCAAAAAGCGAGCAAGGTCTACGCAACGCAGTTTAATGCTAAATTGTCGGCAAAAATGGAGCAAGATCTTTGAAGAACCTTTTATTTTATACATATTTATCACTGAAATTATATTTAATGGGCACATGTGCGAAAAATCATTACTGAGAACAACACTGCTTGTGTTCTCAAAAATTAATTTTCAAATCAATTTCATGATCTCTTCAATTAGACTAGACACGACTTTTCAACTTGTATACAGGGTGTCCCATAATTATTGACACAATGCTCGTGTGCAGGTAGAGTGGACTAAACTGAGTCGAAAAGTCCTCTACCATTTTGCAATATTCGTAATGGTTAACGAGTTATTAATTATTGAAAATTACCGATTTAGGCCAGCCTACCGCCGAATGCAAGCGCGCGGCGAGATACGACTGCCCAGCGCCGTTGCTAGGCAGCGGGGAGTTGTTTACTACGAGCGACAATGCCGAGATCGACCGGAAACGACCGGCGCGTAACGCTAGAGCTATGATTGTCCCCCTTTCACACCTTCTTCATCCAAATTAATTATTTAGTATAAAAAGATTTATTTTTAGTGCGCAAAAAATTTATTTTATTTATGTGCATTCATCATATACGTGCGTATGTGTGTATGCATGCATGCATATGTATGTACATATCTCCATAAGGATTGAGCGGTGTGTGATGAAAGATTGCGCCGAAGAATAATTTTCCTTTTCTTTGTGGCAAGAAAGTAATAGAATACTATCATTTCCACACCAACTTGCGGTAGATAGCATGTGTGTTTTTTTATAGTGGTTTCCCCGATAGGCCTAATCCACTCTCCCGCACGTACGCACGCACGCGCGCACGCGCGCATGCACACCCGCCCGCCCGCCCGCACGCACGACCGCACGCACGCACGCACAAACACATTAAGAGAGGAAAGGTTAGACAATTAATTTGTATGGTTTGGCGGCGCTAAGTATTTTGTTAAAAAATTTATTTGTATTCAAATAATTGTGTTTTCAAATTATTATCTTTCATACCGAATAAATATCTTAATTGCCTAACTCTCTTCTCTCTCTCTCTCTCTCTCTCTCTCTCTCTCTCTCTCTCTCTCTCTCTCCCTCTCTCCTCTCTCCCTCTCTCTCCTCTCTCTCTCTCTCTCTCCCTCTCTCTCTCCCTCTCTCCCTCTCTCCTCTCTCCCTCTCTCCCTCTCTCCCTCTCTCCCTCTCTCCCTCTCTCCCTCTCTCCCTCTCTCCCCTCTCTCCCTCTCTCCTCTCTCCCTCTCTCCCTCTCTCTCTCTCTCCCCCTCTCCCCCTCTCTCCCTCTCTCTCCCTCTCTCCCTCTCTCCCTCTCTCTCTCTCTCTCTCTCTCTCTCTCTCTCTCTCTCTCTCTCTCTCTCTCTCTCTCTCTCTCACTGCGTGCGTGCTGACGATAAAAAAATATTTATTTATAAAACATTTATGTATAGTATTTAAATATTTATAAGTAAAAATATATTAAAATATTTATTTGTATTAAAATACTTATTTGTTTGCTTTATATTATCTCCTTTATTTCTTACTTATATGTAACCGCACAACACCATTTTTTGTAAGCGCACAGCAGCTTTATATCGGCACACTGCATATTTTAGCCCATATTTTAATATCAACAGGCTGTATTCATAGTCTGATCTTATCTTTAAGATCGTTTTGAGTTCATCTTCAAAATCTTCGTAATCAATGAAATAATTAGTATTTAAAGATAAACTCAACAATTTTATATATAAAATCAGACTATAAACACTAAGAGTATTATGAAACTATCCGTTTTTATAGTTGGCGCATTTTAGAATAATAAAAATATGTATTTATTGCAGATAGATACTCAATGTTATTTAACAAGAAAATGGTATACTTTAACTGTACAAGCAATATGTAATGCAGATTTAGCATTTACTGATTGTTATGTTGGATACCCCGAATCCGTGAGTGATATTAGAGTTTTTCGCAACTCAGACTTTTGACACAATGTCAACGATCAAAGAAATTATCGGTCTTTTTTTCCCAGCAAAGAATTTATTATAGATGATAAGGCTTATCCTTTAAGCAAATGGTGCTTGACAGCTCATGAAGATAACGATCATTTGACAGTAAATTTCAGTATTAAGAAATTATTAATATATAATAAATAATAATTAACGTTTTAAATAATATACTAAGAGTCACTTTTATTAAATTTTAATTGACTTGTTAAATTACAGACCTGATTAGCAACAATACTTCAAATATTTTATTATATATGAAAAATATGATGATGTGAAAAATATATCATTAAAAATTTTAATATGATAATTGTAAGTTTATCAATGATTACATTAATTGGAATTAGAAAATACCCTCCGGAACAAAATTAAGGGAACACCTAATTTTTTCGGAAATAAAGTGTAAAGTTCAAACTGCCATAATTTTGCGAACAATGGTCATAGATAGAAATACCAAAAAGCAAATTGAAGGGAAAAATGTCTACTTTTTAACGGTTATGTCATAATTTCACATTTTTTTTTAATTTCAAAAAAACTTTGACTAAAAAGGAAAAGAAAAATTTTCAAAATTTTTCTTCGTGTTTGTTTAATTACATGGGCGAAGATAAATTTTTTTCGTAAATGAAACTAATTGGTCTCAAAAGCTCAATTCTTAAGCTTTAATTTCGTTTTTTATACGACGTTCTACGATTTTTTTTTATCAAATTATTGACGTTTCTCGAGAAAATGGTATTTTCAAATTCGAAGGTTCATATCTCGGCAACCAATCACCGTACAATAACAAACAAAAAAGCAAATTAAAGGATAAACATTCAAATTTAACAATAAATTTTCTAAAATTTTCAAATTTAACAATAAATTTTCAGTCTAAAAAAATACTGACTTTTACTGAGTTTTATTTTTCATTTTTTCATGTCATAAAAATGTCAAGAAATTTCATGTATAGACAAAGGAACGTGGAACATGTGGAACGTGGAATCCAGATGGCACGACTTGGGCTTTTAAAGTTGACACATTACTCTTTAAAACCCATTTCGATTTTTTTTATTTCGTCAATTTGGCGTCGAGATATTGCACTTTAAATATTGATAAGGCAATTTTATTGTAAAAATCAATTTATTTCTAACAAAAAACCAGAGAATAAAACTTTTTCGGATATATGGGATATCTTTGATAAAAAAAAAACTGCAGTCTCGCGATTCGGAAATTCACGCACAAAAAAATGATTAATTACTGTCGGCATCAGCGTTACTCGATGTGCACCGCGGGGAGATGCTCGATCGAATTTTGCACATTATGTGGTCCTGAAAAGGGTCGAATTTAGATGTATTGCATGTTGAATGACTTTGAGGGTGTTTGTTTTTACGCCTGCGCGCATCCTGTGTGTGTGTTAGACACAGTGGCTTTTGGACACATAGAAAATTAATTTTGTACACCGTTCAAATTGACACCGTTCAAATCGACACCGTTCAAATAGACACCGTTCAAATCGACACCGTTCAAATGGACACCGCTCATTTCGACACCGTTCAAATCGACACCGCTCAAATCGACACCGTTCAGATCGACACCGCTCATTTCGACACCACTCATTTCGACACCGCTCATTTCGACACCGTTCAAATCGATACCGTTCAAATCGACACCGTTCAAATCGACACCGTTCAAATGGACACCGCTCATTTCGACACCGTTCAAATCGACACCGCTCAAATCGACACCGCTCTCTTCGACACCGCTCATTTCGACACCGCTCATTTCGACACCGTTCAAATCGATACCGTTCAAATCGATACCGTTCAAATCGACACCGCTCAAATCGACACCGTTCAGATCGACACCGCTCATTTCGACACCACTCATTTCGACACCCTTCATATCGACACCGTTCAAATCGACACCGTTCAAATAGACACCGCTCAAATAGACACCGTTCAAATCGATACCGCTCATTTCGACACCGCACATTTTGACACTGTTCATATTGACACCGCACGATTCGACACCGCATGCGGACCGTGCCAGGTGACTCCCGTCAACCAGGATGTCCGGGTCGCAACACAGAGGTGCGCCACGAGAACCAACGGGTTCGGCGGCACCGGGGTACGCGTAGGGACCGTGCCAGGCGATTTCCGTCAATCGGAATGTCCGGGTCGCGAAGATCATGACACAGAGGTGCACCACGAGAACCAACGGGTTCTGCGGCACCGAAGCACGCGTAGGGTCCCTACGCGTGCGGTGTCGAATCGTGCGGTATCGATATGAACGGTGTCTATTTGAGCGATATCCATTTGAGCGGTGTCCATTTGAGCGGTATCGATATGAGCGGTATCGATTTAAACGGTGTCGATATGAACGATGTCTATTTCAGCGGTGTCAAAATGACCGGTGTCGATTTGAACAGTGTCGATATGAATGGTGTCGATTCGAGCGGTGTCGAAATGAGCGGTGTCGATATGAACGGTGTACAAAATTAATTTTCTATTTGTCTAAAAGCCACTGTCTAAAATTTGTGTGTCTAAATGAGCCGTGTCCATTTGAACCGTGTACAAAATATCGTGTCTATTTGCAACGTGTCTATTTGCATCGTGTCTATTTGTACTGTGTCCAAGTGAGTGCCACTTATCGTTAAGCGACCGCACGGGAATTCTCGTGATCTGGAATTGAATTCGGGGAAAGCACACCGAAATACAACGAAGCGATAGCGATCTGTTCGGACTGAAAGTTCAAGACAAAGAGCGCGCATCACAGCGAGCAGCCCCTATTTATAGGTTGAGTCCTTCTAGAAAGATCCCAACGACTTACGACCTTTCGTTAATTGTTGTTTATGGAATTTGGATCTTTCTAGAAGGAACCTCCTTGTTTGCCAAAAATTCAAAGAGATTTTCGCAGCTAACGGTCGAGCATCGAGTAGCTGCCTCTCATTGGGCGCTGAGCACGTCATTGGCGACGCGATAAGCTGTCGATGACACATGATCACATAGTCGCACGATGCGCAGGTAGCGGCTCGCGAACGCTGAGCGCGTTTGATGCGATTCCAAACAACTATAATAAAACGCTATTAGAAAATTACTTACGCGACCATTTTCACGTTGGATTCTATACATTTTTAATTTTTTTTTTAACATTTATACTCTTCTATCCTTAGAGGTTACAATCGAACTGTCTCTGCCTGTCATAGATGGGCCCATAGTTCCCCCACCGAAAATAGAGCACTGAAACATGACTCCGTCACAAACTGTCACGATGTAAATACCCAGACAACATTATGTCGTCTTAAAGACGTCTTAAAGACGTTTTTCCTAAAATTTCTAAGACGTCTTACAAAATTGTTAGAAAGACATCTTTCTGACATCTTTAAGACATCTTTCGGACTTGTATTAAAGACGTCTTTCGGACTTGTCTTAAAGACGTCTTTTGGATTTGTCTTAAAGACGTGTTTTGGACTTGTTTTAAGTATGGAAAAGATAATATCCAAGAAAATATACATATATATATTTTTATTAATATTACAAAATATAAATTAAAATACACATCCTTATTACAAAATATATATTTCAATATACATGTCATATCGTTTTAAAATATATTTTTGAAATTAAATATACAGTTTAAAAAATCTGTGTAATCGAAACGAAGATTCCCAGATGTGCACAGTGTAAAATGGACATCGCCGATCAGGACTTAGTTAGATAGCATTAAATAAATTTAACACTTGATGAACCTATAAACGAAGTCAGTTTTAATTTGTGGCGGCCGTGCCTTTCGAACATAGAAGCTGCGCACACCGTTTTCCGCGCATTGGATGACAGCTCGGCCGTCACAAATTCAACATTATTCTGCCTAATTTCTGAGTTCTAGGTTATGTTCTGAGTTCTAGGTTATGTTTTGAGTTCTAGGTTATGTTTTGAGTTCTAGGTTATGTTCTTACTTGCAAAAGCCGTATATTACATATAAATCATACAGTGTTAAAAATATATAAAAGATGACTATGTACTTGTTACAAATCTACACATAATTATATAATTTGCGGATTTGCAATAAGGATATAATATATTGTTGTAGCTTTTGTAACTAAAAACATAACCGAGAATTTGTAGGAAGAATGATGCTCTATCATGAAATATTACATATATTATACTTAAGAAATATTACATTAAGTAGAGCAATATTTTTTATATGTAATATCTCATAAACATTTACTTAAAAAACATAACGGATTACCTTTGATTAAAATCACGCTGTTCAAAAACGTTCTTTTGTAATGCTGTCACTAGAAAACGACTGATCGGGGAATTGGAATTAAGCAAATCACACGTAGCTGTTGCTATGCGAGGTTAGGTTATGAATTTCCGCCATCTTACTAACATGTCTTAAAGACGTCTAAAAAAACCATCTTTAGGACGTCTTTAAGACGTCTTTTGGTTACGTCTTAAAGACGTCTAAAAAATCTGTCTTTAGGATGTCTTTAAGACATCTTGTTAACATATCTTAAAGACGTCAAAAAAAACCGTCTTTAGGACGTCTTTAAGACGTCTTTTGGTTAAGTCTTAAAGACATCTAAAAAATTCGTCTTTAAGGCGTCTTTAAGACGTCTTTTAGTTAGATCTTAAAGACGTCTAAAAAAAGACGTCTTTCGGACATGCGTGTTGTCTGGGTATGGAAAAGATAATATCCAAGAAAATATAGTAGTAGTAGTAGTTTATTAAACCCTTTTCGGGGTACACAGGGACTCCCGCTCCCTTTACAATTTCATCTCTTCTTTCCTTCCTCGCTCCTCCACACTATTCTCTCTCTCTCTCTCTCTCTCTCTCTCTCTCTCTCTCTCTCTCTCTCTCTCTCTCTCTCTCTCTCTCACGCTCTCTCTCTCCCCCCCCCCTATTCCTCTCTCTCTCATATTTCGCTCACTACTCTCGCCTTTACATTTTTACATTCTTTCTCCTTTTCTATCCGACCTGACCTTCTCTGGCCGATACATTCTAAAGGTCCTTTCCCTTTTCGCACCTCTCCTATCCCTTTCTCACCACTCTCTCTTTTCTCTCTCTCACTCACACCTCCCTCTCTCTCTCTTTCGCCTTTACATTTTCACTCCTCGCCCATTCACTTCTCTCCATTCTCTCTCTCCCTCTCATATTTCGTTCTCTTAAACCTACTTCCGCCTCTACATATATACCTTTCTTTCCTCCTTCTCCCGACCTGACCTTCGCTGGCCATTACATACTAAACGCCCTCTCCCTTCCCACGTTCCCTCCCCCTTTCCCCACGCTGCCAAAAGGTTATCTCTCCATCTTCTTACCGCCCTTAACGATCTCTCATTCCCCAATCCATCTCCTTCCTGCCCCTTGGCGCCGTCTCTCTCTCTCTTCCTCCTCCTTGCTTCCTCCTCCCTCCTTCCTCACCTCTTTCTCCACTCCTTCCACCCTCCTCTCCCCTCCTTCTTCATCCTTCCTTCTTCTTCTCTTCCTCGCTCTCCTCTGCTTCCCGATGCTCTCCTGCCTTCCCGCTCCTTTCCCTTTGTTCGCTTCCTGTTGCTCCCTCCGCTTTCCGGTGCTCCTCCTTCTTTCCCGCTCCTTCCCTTTTTCCGCTCCCTCTTGCTCTCCTCACTCCACTCTCCAACCTCCGCTTTCTTCGTTTCCTCGTGTCCTCCGGAGTCAGTCTCTCGTTCCTTCTCGAACCTCGATCGTTCTCATCCGCTCTCCTCCCGGTCCACCCTCCACTGTCGTACTCCTTCCACTCCTCTTTACTCTCTCACCTTCTTTCCGCTTCTCACTTTTCACTTCCTCCTAACCTCTCCTCACCCTCTTCCGTCTCTACCGATCCGCCAGTCTACCGTCGCTCCGTCGATCTGCCCTCGCACCGCCATTCGCCACTTCTTCTCTCTTGCATCATCTGCTCCATGCTACACGTCCCGGAGCGAGAACTTCCCGATCGATCCTCTCTATTTCTCCATTCGATCCATCGATCACCCGCCGATCCGTCGATCTATTCTCGCTCCGCCAATTGCCACTTCTCCTTCTCTGCGCCATCTATTCCACTCTACTTATCCCGGTGCGAGAACTTCTTGATCGACCCTCTCATTTTCTCCATTCGATCCATCGTTCCGCTGCCGATTCGTCGTTCCGTCTTCGCTCCGCCAATCATCTCCTCTCCTTCCTTGCTCCAACTACACCACACGTCCCAGTGCGAGATCTTCTCGGTCGACCCTCTATGTTTCTCCAATCCTTCGTGTCATCCTCCTTCTTGCTTCCTTCCCAACCTTACTCCGAAACTTCAACTCCTTCTCACATCTCCTGTCCTTGCTCCTCAACCTTCCCTCCAATTGCTCATCTTCCTCTCTTCCTCCTTCACCTTTCCAGCACACCCACTCCCTTTACTTTCACTTAACTCACTCCCAATTCTCCTATCTATCCAGACACTACCTCCCGACCATCCACACCCTCCGCCATCTTTCCGGAAGCCTCTCCAAGAAAATATACATATATACATTTTTATTAATATTACAAATATAAATTAAAATACACATTTTTATTACAAAATATATATCCCAATATACATATCATATCATTTTGAAAAACATTTTTGAAATTAAATATACATTTAAAAAAATCTGTGTAATCGAATCGAAGATTCCTAGATGTGCACAGTGTAAAATGGACATCGCCAATCAGGACTACTTAGTTAGATATATATACTAAACCTAGTGTTAAATAAATTTAATACACTTGATGAACATAAAAACGAAATCAGTTTTAATTCAGCATTATTCTACCTGATTTCTGAGTTCTAGGTTATGTTCTGAGTTCTGGGTTATGTTTAGAGTTCTAGGTTATGTTTTGAGTTCTAGGTTATATTCTTACTTGCGAAAGCCGTATATTACATGTAAATCATACAATGTTAAAAATATGTAAATCATACAATGTTAAAAATATAAAAGATGACTATGTACTTGTTACAAATCCACATATAATTATATAATTTGCGGATTTGCAATAAGTATATAATATATTGTTGCAGCTTTTGCAACTAAAAACATAACCAAGAGCTTGTAGGAAGAATGATGCTCTGTCATCTGAAATATTACATTAATTAAGTAGAATAATATTTTTTATATGTAATTTCTCATAAACATTTACATAAAAAACAACAGATTACCTTTGATTAAAATCACACTGTTCGAAAACGTCCTCTCGTAATGATGTACTAGCAGAAAACGACTGATCGGAGAATTGGAAATATGCAAATCGCACGTAACTGTTGCTATGCGAGGTTAGATTATGAATTTCCGCCATCTTGCCATCATGTCTTAAAAATGTTTAAAAAAGTTGTCTTTAGGACGTCTTTACGACACGTCTTGCTAACATGTCTTAAAGAGGTCTAAAAAAGCTGTCTTTAGGACGTCTTAGGACATCTTGTCAACATGTCTTAAAGACATCTAAAAAAATCCGTCGTTAGGACGTTTTTAAGACGTCTTTTAGTTACGTCTTAAAGACATCTAAAAAATCCGTCTTTAAGACATCTTTAAGGACGTTCACCGGCTACAATCGTAACCAAAAATTCAACGTACATTTGGCTGTCTCTCTGTAGAGCGCCATCCCTTTTTTAACTCCATAACTTTTAGAGTAGATTATATGTACCAATGCAAATAACGCTGTATTTGTATACACTCACACAAGCTCGTTTTAAGAGAAATAGAGATCTGGCAACGTTGTTATTGTGTCGCATATGTGTAAAAGTAGAAGCGCAAATGTATAACCTTTTTATTACATTTATATCTTGGTTGTCAAATTACGAAGTCTGAATACGCGCTATACGTTCCGCTTCTTACTTCTCACTCTGTCGTACTGCAGAGTTGCCACGTTTCTATGGCCGCTCTCCTACCATACTACGAAATCTTTGAAAATAGTGTCAGATAAAGAACTTTGAATTACAATTATGAATAAACGGCACGGCTAGGCATTTCTATCTTGTGATATATCAGTCGCAATATTATAATGTATTATATTTTAATTTTTTAGCAAAAAATATAAAGAATTTCAGTCTCTGTGAATTAAAATGTCCCTCTAGCACAAACTTTATGTGTTAAGTACTCGTAACTTTGACAATAAATATCTTCACTTTGGAACCGGCACGGTTCTTATAATTGTAACGGTACGTTCCTGCGTTACCGCGGATGGGCTCGTCGGAACCCAGGGTTCGGGAACGCGGCGAGTGAGTCTGCTAACCGGTCCCGGAGCGGTGTGCGGAGCGCGTGTTTCTCGCGGGGTGTGATTCGCGGTCGCGGTGTTCGGACCGGACAGGCCGGAGGTTGCAAGTCGAATGCCGGGTGTTCCGGGCTGCGAAGAGGCCGTAACCGTCTCCGTCGACTACGGGGAAAGACGGGAAGTCGAATGCCGGGCGTCCCGGGCTGCGAAGAGGCCGTAACCGTCTCCGTCGACTGCGGATATCTGGAGCTGTAGGATCTGCTAGGAGTCCTCGGGTGTCCCTGAGGCTGGTATCGGAAAGGATGTCGGGTCAGGAACTGGTGTCGGCTTCTCGTGCGAGCCGGCTTATATACCGGTCCGGCGACCCCTTCCCTGCGTCGGTTCGTGGTGGGGTCGCGTGTCCTCGTGGATTTCGCGCACGCCGTATCCCCGTGTTGGGCGGATGGTCGGCCCGGGGGGATTTAGTGACGACACTCCTAATGTGTCGTCACATCACCCCCTCCGCTGGAAGGGGCTCGCGGCGGCAGTCGCCGGATTGCCCGTGGTTGGCCGCGCTTATCAAGCGGATCACCCAGCGGCCGGTGGCGGAGACCCGGTATTTCCGGCCGATGCACGCCGCATGGAACGGGACCTCCACCATCGTCCCGTCCCCTAACCGCACCCGCACCGGTGGCATGCCCTCCGGCTGGAAGGTGCCTTTTGGCTGTATGGCCTCCCGCGGTGTTGGTGCGGGCGCTCCGGCGGGGCGGGTTGGTGGCTGTCCTCGCTGTTCACGGCGCCCCGGGGTCGGACCGTATCGGAAGGTCGTCGTGTCCTGGGGGCCCGGTGATCGGCCGAAGGTGATTGCCGCTAGTGCCGGTTGCATCTGGTGTTGGATGCGCGGCTCGGTGGTCGGATCCGGTTGAGTAGTCGGTGCTCTGGGTCGAACGGTTGGCGCGATGTGCGCTATCGGTACCCCTCGTGTGGGGTGGTTAGCGGGCGGTTTGCGCCGGTCTGTCGCTTCGCTGTGGCGCCGGTCCCGGTTGGTCGGGTTTGCGTCCGTTCGCGGTCGTGGTGGTCGACCTTCTCTGGCTGCCCGTCTGCGGTCCCGCGTTGGTGGCGGCGGCGGCGGGGTCGCGAGCCAGACGGCGCGTCGGCGCTGGTCCGCATCGGACCGCTGTATAGAGGTGTCTCTCTTGCGCACCGTACTCCTGGCGGGTGCCGGGTTTGGTGCGGCTGGTGGTCGCCGCTTCCAGCAGCTATCGCTGTCGTCACTCGCGGAGCTTGAGATCTCTCCGAAGAGGGCCTTGATTTCTTCCTTTCGGGAGTCCATCGTGGCGCTTATTGCTTGCTCCGTTTCGCGTGGCGCCTTATATACTCCCTGATGCGGTCGGCGTAGTGGGGTGTGCCCGGTAGTGGGGTAGCACCGCGGTGGGGTGGCTGTTCACGGTGGGGGTCGGCCGCCATCCACCGGGTGTCCATGATGTTTGGATTGCCGTTCATTCGCCCGGCGTCGGGTCTTCGCTTTTACTTTCGTTCGCGGCATCTGCTTTTAAGTCGCGGATGTGCACGTAGCGATGCCATTTACCTCGTTCGTCTTTCAAATCGACTATAACGGGTGAGACGATGTTCCGTATGGTCATGGGGCCGGCGTATCTTGGTGCCAATTTAGCGTTGAACGCATCGTCCTTGCTGAACAGGGGTCGGTCCCTTTTCCAGACCTTCTCCCCTAACTTCGGTTGTCATTCGCGTCGCCGCAGGTTGTAATGATGTTCTTGTTTCTGGTACGCGCGGGCCAGGTGTATCCGCGCTACCTCGAAGGCCTCTTCGAGTCGTTGTCGGCGTGTTTCCGGGGGGGTGGTGTCATTCCCGTGCCGTCTTCCGGGTCGGGTCTGGCCAGTTCTCGTCCGTGGACCAAAAAGGCGGGGGTGTATCCCGTGGATTCGTGGTAGGCCGTGTTTATTGCGAACTGCAAGGCGTCAATCTGTTCGTCCCAGCTCTTATGTCGCTCCCCGACATATTGCGCCACCATGGTCTTTATAGTGCGATTGGCCCATTCTACCGGGTTGCACTGTGGTGTAGGTTGGTGTTGTTCGGTGCTCTAACCCGAATTCCGCCAGTAGTTGTCGGAACTGGCGTGATGTAAATTGCGTGCCGTTATCGGATATTAGTTGTAGGGGGCATCCATGCCGATATATGATCCGTTTTACAAATTCTTTTGCCACGTTCGTTGCGGTCGCTTGGCGGAGTGGTATTAATTCGACCCACTTACTAAATTTGTCTTGGGCAGTGAGTAACCACGTATGGCCCTTGCTGGATCGCGGTAGCGGCCCGACGAGGTCGATCGAAACCTGCTGCCAGGGGGCATTAGCTGGTGCTGCGTGCATCCGCCCTGCCGGCCGTTGTTGCTGGACCTTGTGTGCCATGCAGCTCGGGCATCGCCGCACATAGCGGGTAATGTCCCGGAACATACCGGGCCAATAGTATAGCCGTGCAACCCGTGCGATGGCCACTCCCAGATGGCCGAATGCCGGGGCGTCGTGTAATCGTCGCAGGACTGCTTCGCGTCCTTCCCGGGGAACGCATTCCTTCCACTGGTCCTCCGCCGGAGTGTCGCGAAATTCGAGATCGTGTAGCAGGTGTCGGTACAGCCGGTCCTCTTTTATAGTATAGTCTGGCATCGTTTCTGGGCGTGCCTTGACTTGCTCTTTAGTTCGTTCATACCATTGTTCCGTGGATATGACGATGACGGGTATTCCTCGTGATAAGGCGTCCGCCACCTGATTCTGTTTGTCCCGTCGGTACTGGATATCAAAGTCGAACTGTTGCAGCTCGAACATCCACCGTCCCAGTCGTCCCGAGGGTGCTTCTAGTTGGTGTAGCCATTTCAGTGCTTGGTGGTCTGTGACGACCGTGAAATGATACCCTTCCAGGTACCTTCTCATCCGGTGGATTCCCCATACCACCGCGAGGCATTCCAGCTCGGTGGCACTATAATTCTTCTCGGCTTTTTCCAGAGTTCTGCTGGCATATGCAATTACTCGCTCGCCCTGCCCCAGGTCTTGTGTCAGTACTGCCCCCAAGCCTTCTTGGCTAGCGTCTGTTTGTAACACGAACGGCTTTTCGAAATTTGGGCATGCCAGCACAGGAGTCGATGTTAAGGCTACGTTAAGGCTCTCGAATGCGTCTCTCTCCAGTTCCCCCCATCTCCAGCGTACGTTTTTTTTCATCAGCTCGGTCAGAGGTGCTGCCATGGCGGAAAAGTTCGGGATGAAGCGTCTGTACCACGAGGCCATTCCTAGAAATTGTCGCACTTTGCGCATCGTCGTGGGTTCCGGCCAGTCCGTGATGGCGCTTACTTTTTCCGGGTCGTATCCCGTCTTTGTCAATAATGTGCCCCAGGTAGCGAAGGCTCGGTCGGCAGAAGTGGCACTTTTCCGGGTTTAGTCATAACCGTGCGGCCCGTAGGCGGCGGAACACCTCGGCCAGGTGTCGAAGGTGCTCCTCTAGCGTACGACTGGCAACGACGATGTCGTCGAGGTACAGTACATTCGATTCTAATTCTGGCCCTAGTACGAAGTCTAATAACACAGCCCCACAAAAAAAATAAATTTTATGTCCGGCGGACCGGACTAGTCAATTCTTACGTATTTTGGATCGCTGAATCCAAATCCGAGGTCAGAATTCAAAAGTTGGGTCGTGTTTTTTTTAACTTCAAAAAATATACTTTTTTGGTACATTTTGTGCCATAATGAAAAAGCGCGAGTTAGTTTCAAAATTCTGACCGTGGATTCGGAATCAGAAGCTTGAATTACATAACAATTGACTAGATTTTTTAAATTCAAAATGGCGGATCCAATGTGGCAAACTCAATGTGGCGGATGTTTCTTAAAACTGATCCGATTCGCTTGAAACTTGGTACTCGGGGGTTTTTGGGGTCGCTGAATACGAATTTGACATCAAATCATAACATTATATGGCCAATTAAGGCAATTTCTTGTAAGATAGGGCAGTCAGTGAAGGAAATATTACAACATAATCTATCCAATTTAGTCAAGATCGTGAAAGATTCGTCCAGTGAATCTTTTGACATATTGAATCATACATTGTTACTTTTTAAACTCTGAATTGAAAAACAGAATTACTACATTGGCACGCGTTTTTTTCCTAACCTCAAAAAATTTATTGGAAAAGCAGTTCTTCCAGGGCAACAATCGAATAACTTAGGGTTTCCAACCTAATACTTGCGATCTGAAGTTGTGTTCAAGTGAGTTCGTTATGGAGAGTTCTGTTATAAAAAGATACGACTGTAACAGAAGAATTACTCCTTTTTTTTATGATGTCTTACTCTTTTATGTTCAAAAGATCTGCGCAATGGCTGTCTTTTAAGTGTCCTCTTTTCCACAGGAATATCTCGTTTGAGGTTCCAACAGAAATCAGCCATCATGTTTATATCCCACCTGCCTTGATATCGATGCTCTATTGATTTAATGTCCTGATGGAATCTTTCTCCTTGTTCCTCGCTAAAATCACCTAAATTTTCTGGGAAGTAGTCTAAATGAGAATCAAAAAAATGCAGTTTTAGATTCATTAAGCAACCTTGTTTCCTATAGTCTTCTACCATTTTTGCAACTCTTTGTTTATAATTTTGACTTTTGTGATTCCCAAGAAAATTTTCTACTACATCCTTGAAACTTAGCCATGCTGCTTTTTCATCATTTTTCATTTTGGTGACAAAAGTCTCGTCTTTTAACATCTTGCGTATCTGAGGTCCATCAAAAATTCCTTCCTTTAATTTCGCTTCAGTGACATTAATAAATTTTTCTTCTAGATACATGTAACACTTACCTTTTTTATCTAGAGATTTCACCCATTGTTTCATGAGACCTAATTTAAGATGAAGGGGTGGAAGTAAGACTTTCGAAGACTCAACTAGTGATTGATTTATAACGTTTTTAGACCCAGGTTGCAAAGATGTCCTTTTCGGCCATTCTTTCTTTTTGTAATGGTTATTTCGGTCTCTACTATCCCACATTACTCTACTATTCACATAGGAAGCACGGGTATTTCGTGTAACCGGATTGTTGACCTAATAATATGGTGATGATTTTCAGATCACCGCAAATTTGCCACTCATGTTCTGTGTACCTAATTCTTTCTAGAACTATTTTGAGAGTTGCGTAAGTCTTTCATCTTCACTGAGTGCGCTATAGGAATGGAGCCATATACATTAGTATTATGCAACAACACTGCTTTTAAGCTTGCCTTAGAAGAGTCAATAAAGAGTCTCCACTCATCATCCTTGTAACATCCAGGTTTAAGTTTATTCATTAATCCATTAACGTCATGACAATAGACTAATGATTGCTCTTCATCTTGAGAAAAATATTCTCGATATTCTATTTCCCGTTCTCGATAGTAGGAGGCTTTGACTGCATTTGCTTCTGCAGTATTGCGTTTCAACCATGACGCCAAATATTCTGCCCCGTCCTTGGGTAAACTCGAAACGTTAGCGTAGCAGACCGTCGACTTTTTTTTGTTGGTTATTCCATGCAAATTTGTCATACAAAAATAGCAGTCTTCTCGGGTCAGAGGTTTCTTCCATATTGAAGGTACTGTCATCTTTAGTTTTGTTCGAAACCTTCGCAACATTAAATGACAAGAGCTACATATTTTCTGAGGGACCCAATTACATCCTTCGTTCGCAATTTCAAAACCGAAGTATTGTAAATAAAGTTCTCTTACATTCTGATTTATGTTTCTCCGATTATTTGGTATTTCATATTGGCTATACACATAGCAAAAGACATCTTTATTCTTATAACAGTTATGATTTAATTCTTTGGCTACACCTGAAGCCAACTTTCGCGAACGAAGTTTCCTTGTAACATTAGATTCTGTAGTAGCCAAGTTTCCCACTACTACAGAACTGCGGTTGCATGATGACGACGGCTGCGGACCCGCTTTCCCATCCTGACCAGTCGCCGATACTGGGTTTCCGAGACCCTGCATCGTAAAAAGGTTGTTACCCTCTGCCATGACGGCATCAAGTATCTAACCCAGGAATTTCGCCGAAATAAACACGTTGCCCACCGTCACCACGTGGAGGTACCCTGGTTGTAGAAGGATTAAGTCATAGATATACTTTGACTTTGTGGTTTTGGATGTCAAATATATAAGATTTGTACTGTCTCAGAGTCATGTGGGAAAAAATGCATTTTCAGTGTGATTATGTTATGATCAGATATCAGATTCGTATTCAGCGACCCCAAAAACCCCCGAGTACCAAGTTTTAAGCGAATCGGATCAATTTTAAAAAACATCCGTCATATTGGGTCCGCCACATTGGATCCGCCATTTTGAATTTAAAAAATCTAGTCAATTGTTATGTAATTCAAGCTTCTGATTCCGAATCCACGGTCAGAATTTCGAAACTAACTCGCGCTTTTTCATTACGGCACAAAATGTACCAAAAAGTATATTTTTTGAAGTTAAAAAAAACACGACCCAACTTTTGAATTCTGACCTCGGATTTGGATTCAGCGATCCAAAATACGTAAGAATTGACTAGTCCGGTCCGTCGGACATAAAATTTATTTTTTTTTGTGGGGCTGTGTAATCTTTGGAACGTTGCCGGTGCTGAGTGTAGCCCGAAAGGCATGACGGTGAACTGGTACAGCCCCCTTTCTGATACCGTGAATGCGGTGGCCGATCGGCTGGACGAGGCCAGTGGTACTTGCCAGTATCCGCTCTTTAGGTCGAGTGTTGACAGATACCGTGCCCCCCGGAGTTTATCTAGGGTGGCCGTGATGTGTGGTAACGGGTATGCGTCCTTGTCGGATGCGGCGTTCAACTTGCGGAAGTCGACGCAAAAGCGGTAATTTCCGTCTTTCTTTCGTGCAAGTACTATCGGTGAGCTCCATCCGTTATTGGAAGGCTCGATTATGCCCTCTTTCAGCATCTTGTCTATTTCTTCATTAATTACGGCCTGCATGGCCGGATTCCGGGATCTGTATCTCTGTTTGATCGGTGGCCCGGGCTTTAGTCGTATCCGGTGTCCCGCGAGGGTTGTCGGTCCGGTCACCGTTTCGAACAAGAGTAGTTCAGCTTGGAGAAATTTCTGTAAGCGGGTTGCCTCGCCCTCGAGTTGAGGCAGACCGTGAGTGATTCCGCTTGCTCTCCCCCAGGATCCTTTTCCGCGTGGTGGTGGCGGTGGCAGAGTGAGCCGTAATCGGGCCCATAAATCTGTTCCTATTAAAACTTGGCTCCCTAGTCGGGGAAGAATGGCGAAGCGATGCTGGTAGGATTTGCCTTGAGTTCGCATTGTCGCTCTCATCGTTTCGGTGACGGGGACTTTCGTCCCCTCGGCTAGGTGAATGACCCCTCCTCCGGGCGTGGTTTTGCAGTGTTCCCTGCCTAGTAGTTCGGCCGTTTCCTCGCTGAGGAATGAAATTTCGGAGCCGGAGTCGAGTAGGACCAGCAGGTCGTGTCCCCGGATCTGTCGCGGGTGTAGCTTATTCGGGGTCGGTGGACGGCGGCCGCTACGTTCCCGACCCGTTTGGCGTTTCCCGCCGGCGGGTGATAGTCTCTGGTTAGTACCCCGTCCTTGCCACACCTTGAGCAGAACTTCTTGGCTGGGCGTTTGCAGTCCTGCCGGGTGTGTCCCCGTTATTTACATCGCCAGCAGCACTCCTCCCGACTGTATGCGGCTGTGGCGACGATGGGCTTGGTATTGGCCTTCGACTGTCCGGCTCGGTTCTTCCGGTGTCGAGCTATTTCTTCGTACTGGGCTGCTCGCTTGTTTAGTTCGAGCATATTTATGCTCTCGGTTAGGGGGATGTATAATTGGTAGTCTGGGTCCATGTTCTCGTAGACCTGTTCTAGCTGCTCCTTCTCGGAGTATCCTCCCGCCCTTCGCATCATTGTTAAGATCTTGGTTGCATAGCCCTGGAACGTTTCTCCCGGCTGTTGTTGGCGTGCGTGGATATCTCGCTGTAATTTACTCTGGTAGCCCGGGGGCAGGAAGTTGCTCCGGATGTCCTCGCAGAATTCGTCCCATGTAGTCCAATTCGCCCTGTTATTGCGGTACCATAGCAAAGCGTTGCCCCGTAGGCATTCCGGCAGGCCCAGTAATAGTTGGTCGTGGTCTAGCCCGTATCCGGCCCTGAGCTCTTCGATTCTCTCCAGGAATGTCAGCGGGTCAATCCCGTCGAAATGGAGGCCCCATTTTCTCATCTGGTTGATTAGCTTTATTCTTTCCATCGTATTGAGGGGGGGTGTTGTCCCGGATGCGCTCGTTCCCTCGTTTTCCGTTCCGCATTTCGCTGTTCTCGGACTCGGAATCCTGTTCTGTCTCGCTCTGTTCTGCTGGTCCGGCTTGCTCCAGCGTGTCTCCTTCTTTTCGGGCTTCCGGGTGGGTGGCCACGTATTCGCGCAATCGCCTTCTTAACAGGTCCAGGTGTGCGGTCGGGTCGATCCCGTATTGTTGCACGAGTTGTATCGCCTCTTCCTTTGATAGGCGGTTAATTCACGAACTCATTCGGGTGGCGGTAGCTAGGCTCTACTGGATGATTCACTGTTCGGGCGTCATGTAACGGTACGTTCCCGCGTTGCCGCGGATGGGCTCGTCGGAACCCAGGGTTCGGGAACGCGGCGAATGAGTCTGCTAACCGGTCCCGGAGCGGTGTGCGGAGTGCGTGTTTCTCGCGGGGTGTGATTCGAGGTCGCGGTGTTCGGACCGGACAGGCCGGCGGTTGCAAGTCGAATGCCGGGTGTCCCGGGCTGCGAAGAGGCCGTAACCGTCTCCGTCGACTGCGGGAAAAGACGGGAAGTCGAATGCCGGGCGTCCCGGGTTGCGAAGAGGCCGTAACCGTCTCCGTCCACTACAGGAAAGACGGGAAGTCGAATGCCGGGCGTCCCGGGCTGCGAAGAGGCCGTAACCGTCTCCGTCGACTACGGGGAAAGACGGAAAGTCGAATGCCGGGCATCCCGGGTTGCGAAGAGGCCGTAACCGTCTCCGTCGACTACGGGGAAAGACGGGAAGTCGAATGCCGGGCGTCCCGGGCTGCGAAGAGGCCGTAACCGGCTCCGTCGACTACGGGGAAAGACGGGAAGTCGAATGCCGGGCGTCCCGGGCTGCGAAGAGGCCGTAACCGTCTCCGTCGACTACGGGGAAAGACGAGAAGTCGAATGCCGGGCGTCCCGGGCTGCGAAGAGGCCGTAACCGTCTCCGTCGACTACGAGGAAAGACGGGAAGTCGAATGCCGGGTGTCCTGGGCTGCGAAGAGGCCGTAACCGTCTCCGTCGACTGCGGATATCTGGAGCTGTAGGATCTGTTAGGAGTCCTCTGGTGTCCCTGAGGCCGGTATTAGAAAGGATGTCGGGTCAGGAACTGGTGTCGGCTTCTCGTGCGAGCCGGCTTATATACCAGTCCGGCAACCCCTTCCCTGCGTCGGTTCGTGGTGGGGTCGCGTGTCCTCGTGGATTTCGCGCACGCCGTGTCCCCGTGTTGGGCGGATGGTCGGCCCGGGGATTTAGTGACGACACTCCTAATGTGTCGTCACATAATTAAGCGGATGTATGTATAATACTGTTAAGAATATATGAGCCAAATTTCAAACAAATATATAGAAATTCAATTAGCCGGTGAACGTCCTTAAGACGCCTTTTAGTTAGGTCTTAAAGACGTCTAAAAAAAGACGTCTTTTAAACATCTTTCGGACATGCGTGTTGTCTGGGTCGTTACGGACCGCGACGCTGAATCGAAAATGGAGAATAAGAAAGCAGTTTAAGTCTCAAATCTTCGCGCGCATTATTATGTGTCGAAACATGAAATCCAAAAATATCGTCAGTTCCGAGAAACAACGACTCGTCGAGGAACTGTATGCTCCGGCGAGAAAAAATTTTCCACGAAGACGCATCATAGTACGAGGGTACGACGACCTGTGACAGGCTGATATCATTAAGATGCAGCCGTACTCGCGTTTCAACAGAGGCTACCGCTACATACGGTCATCGTTGTATTGAGTAAATACCCCATATAACATTAGACATTCTATGTATATGCATTTTTTCTCCATTATGTGAAAATAATATCCTGTATATAGAATGAATGTACATTTCATATGCTTGGTTTGAATATACTGTTACGCTCTCGCGACACTCGCGTATTCGCGTACGCGGAACAAGAAAACACACACACAGGATTCTAGAAAAAACACGAGAACTTTATTGAAAGGCTCGGGATACAATGGGAATGCCCGTTCGGGAGAAGATTCGGAAGACTCGGCGAAACGTCTTCACGAGACGAAGCCTTCTTCAGATCTGTCTGAATCCTCTTGTTTATCACGTCGCTATGCGGCGATTCTCTCTTTCTATTCTTCTTCTGACAGCTGACCATAGCGGATCGATAATATCGATTTCCGCGGACAGCTGTTAATTCCGGGCGCGAAGATTCGACTCGAGACAAGGGCTGAGACAACGCGGGCGCAACACTACCCTCCCTCTTCAAGATTGTCGTCCCGACAATCAGGTGGGCAGATTCAGGCAGTTTGCCGTCTTCCTCTTCAGCGGACTCCAGGGATACCGGACGGTTTCCTGCCCTCCCTGAGCTGCTGCTGCAGGTTACCGGGCTCCGTCCTTTGTTCCCAATCCGACTTCCAGGTAGGACCCCTCTTGACTTCTTCCTCAAAGAGAGTTGGCCAAACTCTCTCTCCAGGGCATCCTTCCTCCTCAAGAGTTTCCCGAAGACATCCCGCTCAGAGTTCCCTCTTCTGTCTCTTCATTTTGAGCGCTTCTTACTTCGCTCTTCGAACAGGAGGAAGGGAAAAGGTTGACTTTCCGTGGACCCAGCGTCTTTTTAGACTCCCCCCAGTTCCTGCCTCGGCATTTGCCCAAAGTCCCGCAGAAAAACCACGGATCAAAAACCGCGGAAGAGGCAGTCTTCTTCTCTTCAAGAAGTAGGCGAAATCTTGTTGTAACGAAATATTCTCCGAACCTCTTTGTGGTCCTTCTCCCGATTGTACAAGGCTCCCCAACACTTCCTGCTAAAAAAAAAGAACACGCAGAACCAAAGCTCAAAAATTATACTACATCTCCTAATCTCCCGGACTGTTCCCTTACCGCCGAGAGCAACCAGGCCTCGCCTCCCCTGCTGGGGTACTCGGCCCGAAAATCTCCTGTCTTTCTACAATTCCAATCACGAACGCAACTCCGAAAATTCGAAGTCTCCCAAGGCCCCAACGGTCCCAAGAACGGAACGCGCCCCTCCTCTCAAACAGGGGGCCAACACTACGGTCTTCGTAACGTCATTCCAACGGTTCACGCACGCAATAAGATCGAATTGCGAAATGAGTTCGCCGAGCGGCACTATCCCGCTGAAGATTTCAGGCTTTAACTTAAAACCCAACGACGCGCGGGCATCACCCTCCCCAACACTCGCAAAACGCGCCTGTCCGTGCAAGGAAGAAATATTCTTGGAGGGACTTAGCTGTAACGCCTCCAGACGAGCCCGCTCCCGACGTAACCCTCGCAGTAGCAGTAGATTCTCGTGCAGTTGTTGGAGCGCCTCGTCCCGCTGGCGAAGCGTGTCGGCGTACTCCTGTACTTGTCGCATCTGTATCTCACGCATCCGCTGCAGCTCCTGCATAACGGCGAAAAGAGATGGAGGATCGAACGCTGCGATGCGAGCTCGTTTCCTAATAACGTAGAATCTGTGGCTCGTTGCTCGTTCGATCCCGGACGAGCCCCCAAAATGTTACGCTCTCGCGACACTCGCGTATTCGCGTACGCGGAACAAGAAAACACACACACACAGGATTCTAAAGAACACGAGAACTTTATTGAAAGGCTCGGGATACAATGGGAATGCCCGTTCGGGAGAAGATTCGGAAGACTCGGCGAAACGTCTCCACGAGACGAAGCCTTCTTCAGATCTGTCTGAATCCTCTTGTTTATCACGTCGCTATGCGGCGATTCTCTCTTTCTATTCTTCTTCTGACAGCTGACCATAGCGGATCGATAATATCGATTTCCGCGGACAGCTGTTAATTCCGGGCGCGAAGATTCGACTCGAGACAAGGGCTGAGACAACGCGGGCGCAACAATACATTATGGTACATTATATGTATATTCATTAACGTATTTCATACGTATATACAGTGAACAACATTTAATGTATATACATTACATATATATAATTTGAATATACATTATGGTACATTATATATATATATTCATTAATGTATTTCATGCGTATATATAGTGCACACCATTTAATGTATATACATTACATATACATAATTTGAACATACATGGTATATTATATATATATATTCATTAATGTATTTCATGCGTATATACAGTGCACTACATTTAATGTATATACATTACATATATAATTTGAATATACATAATAATACACAATATGTATATTCATCGATGTATTCAATATGTATATACAATATTTAATGCCAAATTTATACATATATATAGTATATATATGATATATACATTCCGCGAAAGAAAATTAATATAAATTTAATACAATTTTTATATAAATTTATTTAAAACTTAGTAAAATACTAAAAAGTTTTTAATAAAGACACAGTTTTCTTATTAAACCCTTATAAAGGTTTAATTTAGATTACGTAAAAATCTAAATTAAATTTTAATTTGTGCCGTATATAATGTATTTATATGGAACTTTTTAAATTTACCCATATTTAATCTTAATTAGTAGCTTATGATTTCTTTACATGTCTTAATAAGCACTTTCCCCTTGATTAGTGTTGGATATCGGTCGCGCGGCCGGGAGCTCGCCGATCGAACGGCGTTGGTTGAGCTTGGGCCCACGCAGCCGCCGCGTGAGGCATACGAAAATAATATTTTTCGCAATAACGCTTTGCCCTTCGAGACTTCCTAAGGAATTTTGTTTTCACGGGATTCCTCACTTCTTCGTGGAATCCTCGGGAAGTCTCGAGAAAATAAAACCACGGTACCGGGAACGGGCGGCCGCAGTCTGCTTTTTGTCACCTTGACACTTTGCGTATCGCTATCTATAGAAAAACGTCACTGTATTCCGAGCCTTTTTCTTACTGTAGTAATCGCGCGCTTACACGCGATTCTTCGTCGCATTCGACATTTATTGCTTGCGCACTCTTCCCGTGAATAGATAATCGTTCAAGAACTAAAGATTTCTGAACCGTGCTCACACTCTCTTCCTAATCCTTTCTTGTGCCGTGTTCGCACAATTAGTATTAATTAATTTATATAAGATTATACTAAAAGTTATTTAATACTTATAAAATGTGTAATATCCGTAAATTTCGCCTACACCGCTAGGCGTCGCATAAGACTATAAGCTTTCTCGTAAGTAAAATTCACTTGGAAATGTATATAAGTAAGTACAAAGTGCATCTTCTTCATCAGTACATGATGTTCGCTGTCATTATTTCCATTTCTGTTAGCGAGTTTATAGGATACGACATTTTATATAAACTCGCTACATATATATATATATATATATATATATATATATGTGTGTGTGTGTGTGTGTGTGTGTGTGTGTGTGTGTGTGTGAAGAATAAATATATAGATTGTATGTGCATGGTATGTACATGGTATGCATATATGTGAAAAGAATGTATATATATAATATGTACATGTATGTACAAAGAATGTACATACAGATATATACACTGAATGTATATATCATGTACATATGTATGTACTGTGGATCTTCTATGGATATTTTCCTGGTTACATTTGCATATACCAGGTGTAGAAGTATGAAACCGGAATTTCCCTATAATGGTGCTCGCTATCAGTTTAAAGACCGTAAGACCGCTTCTGTAGCGCCATCTTCTCCCTCTAACAGCTGACGAAGTTTGTCAACACACAATAACCTAAGTTTCATACACCAGTATATTTTTCTATAACCTCAAACATGTCGAGTTTTGTGCCTACGAACTATGATTTGCGGACAGCATTGGTTTTCTGCTATCATTTGAAGAAAACTGCTGCAGAATCGCATAGAATGCTTGTCGAAGCATACGGTGAACATGTTCTTGGCAAAACTCAGTGCTTCGAGTGGTTTAAAAAATTTAAAAGTGGTGATTTTGACGTGAGAAACGAGGAGCGTGAGAAACCAGCGAAAAAGTTTGAAGACAAGGACTGAGCTTTTAAAACCTGGCGAAACCGTTAACACTGATCGCTACCAACAACAAATGATCGATTTAAATCGAGCAATACGTGAAAAACGACCGGAATATGCAAAAAGGCAACATAAAGTCATTTTGCTTTATGATAATGCCCCCTCACACACAGCAAAACGGATACGATCGAGGCGTTCAATTTGGAAATACCAACGCATGCGGCTTATTCTCCAGACTTGGCTCCGTCCGATTACCATTTATTCGCATCATTGGAACATGCACTCGCCGAACAACACTTCGATTCGTATGAAAATGTACGAAAATGGCTCGACAACTGGTTTGCTTCAAAGGAAGAATTGTTTTTTTGGCGTGGCATTCATAACCTGCCGGAGAGGTGGGAAAAATGTATAAATTCCAATGGAGACTATTTTGAATAAAATATTTTTTATAATTTTCAAATAACAGACGTGTAATTTTTACAAAAAATTCCGGTTTCATACTTCTACACCTGGTAGATTTCAAATCCTATGTATGTAAGTTGCATCTAGGATGTATGTTCATAGAATATTCAATATACATAAATGTACATACATTGTATATACTAAGTATATTTCAATGTTTTATGGAACGCGTGAGCCATGTCGCTCAAGACCAAAAACGAAAGCGAGACGGTCGAAGCTATCGCCGAGATAATTTGAGACGATGGAAGATGTCCGAAAAATTTGTAGACCGACAAGAGAAAGGAGTTTTACAATGCTGACGTACAACGACTCGTAAAGAGATTCATTACTCCACGTATTCGGTGTTGAAGACATCGGTCGTCGGGCGATTCAATCGCATGCTCAAGAACGATATGTGGAAGATGTTTACGCTCAATGGAAACTACAGATGGATTGATGCACTGCCGCGTCTCGTATCAGATTACAACTCGCGAAAGCATCGAACGATCGGTATGAGACCCGCTGACGTTATGTCAGCGATCGCCGAAAGACTCTTGACTATGATGTATAGAGCGATAAAGATTGCAAGGTTGGCAAAATTCAAAGTAGGCGATTCAGTGCGCGTGAGCAAATAGAAAACTCTTCGAGAAAGGTTACACGCCAAATTGGACCACCGAGGTGTTTAAAATCGTTAAAGTGCAGTGTACTCATCCAGCGACGTACCTGCTCGAGGACTATTGTGGATAATTTATCGCTGGAGCGTTCTACAAACACGAGTTGCATCGAGCGGCCGATCCCGACGTGTATCTCGTGGCGAAGGTACTGCGCAGAAGAGGTGACGGAGTTTAGTGAAGTGACTAGGATTCGATGAGTCGCAATAATTCGTGTATACATAAGGACAATGTGATTTAATTTGCATACAAAATTTATTCACATATAAAAATGTATAAAATATATGAGATACATATACAAAAAAAATTTTTTTTATTCATATTAATATCCCTTACATGTATTACAGAGTTTATATAAAAATGTAAAAAATATATTTAAAAAATTTATATATGCGTATATAAAAAATCTTTTATTAATACACCTTTTTCAGCAATGTATTACAAATGTAATCGATAATGTCCCCATGGTAACGTATCGATACGATATATTGCTTGTCGTTGTATGAACTCAGAGTGATTTTCTTTTCGGATATGTATATACTTCGTGCAGCTTTGATCTTATACAAGTTTGTTGTCGCGTCATTTCAATCTCATCGTTGAGATAGCGCGTGTAATCGTCGAACATTTATTGTTCGCGTTACTCCTTACACCTTTCGCCTTTTTAGTATCCCTCTTACCATCTATGTGGCGGCCTGTCGCCGCAGCACGCGACGCCGCGCAATACGAAGCGCCGCCGCTACGCGGCGCACAGCCTCAGCGGCTAACTCGTGTGTACATGTCGACACGGTCGAAATATAAGGACCACCGCGAAGAATAATCATTTCTTGCGTTTAGAAAGTGAGCTCATCTCGTAGCTAAGAGGGCCTTTCTGATAGATAAGACAGCGAGAAGCGAGCCCTTCAGACCTCCAGTGTTCGAGCGAGCCTCTTGCAGCCCTCTGAAGTGTGGGCGAGCTTACCAAGCCTCAGACGCAGGAGTGCGCCTATCCAAGGCCTCCTGCAACGTGGAAGCTATCCAGCAGGACGCCGCGCAAGAGGAAGAGGAGCCAACCAGTACCACCTCCGGTACCACCCCCGGTACTACCGCAGGTATCACCACCGGGTACATCAGGAGTGCCATCGACAGGCATCTGAGTCTCCGCGCTCACCACCAAGGACATGTGACCTGTCAAGGCCTGACCCCGGTACTAGTTACTTACCCTGAGTGTTGCGTCGTCTGGCGCTCGGTTCCCACGCATTATCGTTGGGCCTCTTTACATCGGGCTCTCGTCCGGGATCAGACCACACAGACCTCTCCAGAGGTACACAGGCCCGAGGTCCTGGTACCGTCCTCTTTACCTGCTCCTAGCCTCTCTTCCTCGCAACTCCTAAAGACAAGCCACTAACACCTCGACACAAGAGAAAGAGGAAGTTAACCGCGCTGCAGAGACGCCTCTTCGTGGATTTGTTTGGATCAGACTCGCCGCCATCAACACTGGACTTAGCCTCACTCTTGGAGACCGCCCTTTTCAGGGCGTGGTACCGCCCTTTTCAGGGCGATCAAATACTCCCAACCAGGGAGCATCTCTCTCATTCGTCTATTAAATAAAGTGAGGACTCTGAATATCCCTTCCTCGTCTCCACAATCTACTTTCAACGCCTACATCTTTGCTCTGAGCCAGACGAAATCAGTTATTATCGAGTCCGAAACAATTGCGCTATAGTCAAAATCCGCGGCATCGTCGACACATTGACAATTGGCGTAAGGCAATGGTTGACACATTGCCCATCCATATAGATTATTTACGTCAAAATACATCAGGTATGAGGAAGCATTCGACGGATCGTATGACTGCATATACTTGTTGCCTCGCGCGTATCTGCCGGAGCATTGACTCAAGCCACCGCGTATATCGCGCTCGATGAACATGACCATATCAATGTCCGTGAGCAGTCCGCGATTTTTACGCGTATGTTTAAGCATGGCATCCCACGTGAATCCACGTGGTAATGTATAATAATACGCGGTATCGAGACCGTAACATTCGATACATTTGTCGCAGAAATTTTCAAAAATGTCGGCCAACAGCAAGACTTCCGTTTTCAAATACATCGCTATACTCGCCAAAGATTGAATGGAGAACCGCCGCCAGATGTTCGCGGCGTGCGCGTAATCGCTCTCAAATACTATGTCCAGTCAAGGAACTGTAAATCGATTCGCGCGATGATAAACACGTGTCCTCCAACTTTTCGACACATTCAATGTACTTGTAAGGAAAAACACCTTATCGCGTCAATAAATCAAAATTTTCGATCGATAAATTTGAAAAATTAGAACGTAAAATTTTCAACTTATTTCTGCTGAAAAGAGACGCCAGTTTGTCGAGACTAGCACTTAAAATTTTTATGAATCGATGGACCGCAATTTCATACAATTCCGCAAATTTTGTCTGTTTTTTCAGCGGTTTCTTTGACATGTTTGTGAAGGAAATGTATTTCTCTTTCGTTATTGGCAGCAGATCAATATTACCTTCGTACGTTGCGGCTATTTTTTTGATAATGAAATGTGAATCGTACCTGGATAAATTGTGGAAGACCACAGGAATACAATACGGATCTTTGTAATTTAAGTTACAATTCAAATGCGCGGGATCTCTGTATCTCCTGATCAAATGGCAATGATCGCGTATTCTATCGTCATCCAGTGCGAACGGTTTTCGGCATATGTGGCAGTGCGTGCATGCCTTCCACTGTTCCTTCGACAAATTTTCCATGGGGACATTAGCGGATAATATATCTTTTACGCGATGTGATAGCGCTTTGAGTTGTTCGGCGAATCACGCTACGCAATCTTTATCGCGACGAGATTGGTACGCGGACACCGAGTCATCATAGTAGCAATGCACGTAATACGCTACGCTGAATATCTCGTGATGCTGGTACGCGTATGTGGACGTTGTCGGGTCCTTGTCCATCTTCTCAAGAGACTGCACACCAAGTCGGCGTATACGACAAACGGCACCCGTTCCTTCCTATTGTAATTTTTGAAAGTCAGCCACTTGTCGTCTTGGTAATCTGTTAGTACCAACCTGTCTGCGGCCTCGACACACTGGACCTACACCTGGATTTATGATCTGGGGAGCAATTTCTTATGACAGCAGGAGCACTCTCGTGGTTATCCCACGCACCCTGAATGCTAATTTATACGTCAGTCTGGTGATTCAACCTGTTGTGCTGCCATTCACGAACAGCATTCAAGGGGATGTTTTCCAACAGGATAACGTTCTCCCTCATACCGCTGTTGTAACCCAATATGCTCTACAGAGTGTCGACATGTTGCCATGGCCCGCTAGATCACCAGATCTTTCTCCAATCCAGTACGTATGGGACATCATTGGACGATAACTCCAGCGTCATCCACAACCAGCATTAACCGTCCCTGTCCTGACCGACCAGTCAAGTGCAACAGGCATGGAACTCCATCCCACAAACTGACATTCGGCACCTGTACGACACAATTTTGCATGCTTGCATTCAAAATTCTGGTGGATACACCGGTTATTAATGTACCAGCATTTCACATGTGAGATGGCTCTTCTCGCGCTTACATTAACCTATGATCTTGAAACTTTAATCAATTAAATATGTTACCTAGACAAATGTATTGCCGAAATTTCATTACCCTACAATAATTTTTTCTTGGTGTTGGGATTTTTTTTCCATCAGTACATATTCATATTAACGTGTAAGGGAATTGAATATGTTTTCCTAATATATTCAATTCTCTTACATATTTCTTTTTTATACGATTTTTTAATATCATGTTTTTTTTATTGTCACGTAATTTATTTGGCGTATAAAAAGAGACACCTTATAAGCGCGTGATATTATTTAATAATGTGTCTTATCTCGGTAAAAAATAATATTGTGGGGTGTCATGCGCGTTGCCTCTCCAAAATCGCCAGGACTCCGTTTTGGTTTTCTTTCAAAAGTTTATTCTAGAGAATACAATTTCTTTTTGGTTTACAATTATGGCGCCTTGCGGCGCCGGTCAAAAAATGTTATTGAAGTCTCTCTCGGTATGTGATATGTGGGGCAGTAAGCGTGACCAGGATCGGTCCAAACTTCTCCGGTGGTCGCTCCTCTTCTTCTGAAGACTCGAAGTCCGTCCAGCCTTTGGTCTGCGTTGCAGAGTCAGCTCTTGCGGAATAGGTCTGGGTCGACGTATCTCTTCCTTTTCCTGGTGAAGGAGGAAGTGGAGAGAGAAGTCTTCTTGGGCCTTCCAGAAGATGCCTCGGGCTAGTCGGTCTGCGTTCTCTCGGATCGAAAATCGTCAAGAGACGTCTGGGTGGACGTGTCCTCCTGACTGGCAGAAGCTCGAGCTTGAACAGCCGCCACTCCGGATGTCCCGCAGACTCCTTGTTTCCAAAAACCGTTTCTCCTTGTTGATTCTCCGTCAAAATCCTCGAATTCGGCGGACAACAACAACAGGAAGACGGACGATCAAGAAGCGACTCCGTATTCGTTATGCACCCAAAAACACACACTCGGAGAAATTTCCGTTGTGCACCGAGTCGATCGCCGGACCCTTTTATATAGAAGATGTGGCTGTTTTTTAATTACGAGAAAAATAAACAAATCAAACGACGCTTATCGACAAAATAACAAATTCTTTACATTGGCTGAAATTGGCTTTTTATAAAAAATAGATTGCTTAATTCATGTGACGGCCGAGCTGTCATCCAGTGCGCGGGAAACGGCGTGCGCGGCTTCTATACTGTTCGAAAAGCGCGGCCGCCACAATATACATTTAAAACAAAATAAGTTTCATATAAAAATATATAAAAATATGTATAATTATGTACCAAATATAGTCCAGCTATGTTCATATATGTATGTTTTCTTTCAATTATACAGGGTGTCAAAAAAGTTCCGGGACAGCTAAATATTTTCTCAGGTAAGATATTTTCGAAAAAGCTCAAAGTCATTCCTAAGGTAACTTTCAACGAGGAATTCAATGGTGACCTTTAATTTGCCCTTAAACTTGACCTTCAAGGTCATTTAAAGGTCACGTCGAATTTTTTAAACAGAAACACCTATTTTTGACCTTGGATTCAGAAAGAGCGGAAAATTTTACGTTTGGATGGGTACTTGCCGTTTTTTAAAAATGACTTTTAGAGGTCATTTCAAGGTCAAAATACAAAAAAATATCGAAAATCACCAAAAAACCATTAAAAAAGGAATTTTTGAGAGAACGATTTAATTAGAACTTATTAGCATCTCATTAAAAAGTAAGGTGGGTAATTGCGGTTTTTTTTAATGACCTTCAAAGGTCATTTGAAGTTAAATTACAATCGACACACCTGAGTATATCTGTTGGTAAGCCAGATACAAAAATAATGGTGTGAAAAAAAGTTGTTCAGGGGAATAAAACTCATCTGACTGTAGTAATAACTTGCCTCTCACCTTTCGGGGTGCTTGTTTACCGTGAGTCCCCTCGCCTCTCACGTTTGGGGTGCTTGATTAGCGTGAGTCCCCTCGCCTTTCGCGTTCGGGGTGCTTGATTAGCGTGAGTCCCCCTCGCCTCTCACGTTCGGGGTGCTTGATTAGCGTGAGTCCCCTCGCCTCACGTTTTCTTTGAAGATTCAAAGTTCAGCGCAGATGTTCAAATTGTAAACCTTGAACTTCTTGACATAAAGCTACGCGGTTGTAAAAATGAGACACAGCATTACGAATCATTTCTCTATCAATCGAAGCGGCCTCTTGCATAATCCGATTGCGTAGTTCGTCTAAGTTTTCTGGTTGAGTAGCATATACTTTACTCTTTAAATAACCCCAAAGAAAATAATCGAGCGGCGTCAAATCAGGCCACTCTATCTCACCTCTTCTTCCGATCCACCTATGAGGAAACTGATTGTCTAAATACTCTCGAACGTTCCTACCGTAATGAGCAGCTGCTCCGTCCTGTTGAAACCATGTCTCACCATAATTATCACCTACTATTTCTCTTATTCGTGGTATAATTTGATTTCTAAGCAACTGTTCATACGTATCGGCATTGACATTACCATCGATAAAAAAAGGGCCTATTATTGTATCACTTAAGATGCCAGCCCAAACATTAACCTTTTGCGGATATTGTGTGTGACTTTCCAACATCCAAGCAGGATTTGTGCCGGACCAATATCTACAATTGTGTCTGTTAACTTCATCTTTTAAAGTGAAAGTAGCTTCATCTGAAAGAACTATATTGTACAAAAACAGAGGATTTTCATCCATTCTGTTCATCATCGTTTCACTAAACTCGATCCGGCAGTCAGAATCGTCTTCATTAAGCTCCTGTACCAAATGAATCTTGTAAGGATGAAAATGAATGCTTTTCAAAATTCCCCATATTGTTTCATAAGAAACGTCATGCTGATTAGCGGCTCTACATAAACTAAGATGCGGGTTTTCAACAAATGCTTGAGCCACTTCAATCTGCTTTTCCACAGTTGTTACAGATTTTGGCCGACCAGTTCTCTCAAGGTCCTTGACTGTCCCGTGGTTCATAAAGCACCGTACAGTCCTTTCGACTGTAGATTTTGAGACAAGATTTACTCCGTCCTCATTACGAAAAGTGCGATTAAATAGCATCCGAACTTCAGTGTAAGATCGAACTCGATCTCCCCAACCACGCATCATCAATAGAGATATCCTCTCTTGCTCCGAAAGTTTAGCATACGCCATGATCTTTTATTTAGATTAAGATAGTACGTAAACCGAAATTTGTGTGCACGTCAATTTAGTTTTCATTCACTGAAAGTTTCAGAAACGATTCGATCGAGACCTCATTTCCATAAGATTTGTGCGGGGCCCTTTGTAAATATTACATATCTGTAATATTATAAGCATTAGAAAATTTGCTAATGCAGTAACGATTTTATCTTTTACTGCAATATTCCTTTCTATTATTTTATTTTATTGTAGGTTATTGTATTTAGGTTTAATATTGTAGGTTTAATAAAGTAGGTTAATTGTAAACCTACTTTATTAAATTTTATTTTTTTTCTGTAATATTTCTTTCTCATTTCTTGATCTTGTTCTGTTAAGCGTACTAAATCGTTCGTATATTCCATTGTTTTTGTCAATCGCTGAGTTGCTGCAATTCCTTTATTTCTTTGGTCAGACATTTCGTCTTTGGTTGATTCATCTTCCCTTTCTACGGAAGGTTCTTTTCTCATCTTTCTCATCTTCATTTGTTTATCTTTAAATATTATCTGTTTATGTTTTTCCATATCATTAACAATCACTGTTTTATTTTCTATATTTGTTATCTTCCTTTCACCCTGTATATTGGAATTTTCCACATTACATGTGACATTCTCCTTATTATTTGTATCAATATTTACATCAAATATTTCGAAGTTCGTTGATTCAGATTTTTATATGTCTTTATATTCGTCTAAATTGTACATCTTCCAATTTCTACAAAACGAAATTTTAATTTATAAACACTGTACGGAAAAAAGGAGAATATTTATTGAATTTTAATATAATAAAACTTTATCTTTTAAATAATTAAAAAACTAAATTCTGATAATGATATAAAATCAAATGTATTATAATAATTCAGCAATTAAATAATTTTGCAATAAATACGCTATTAGATAACTGAATTAATGATTCAATTTTGAAAAGAGTTGGCTAATGAACATCATTATTTACAATTAATAGAATAGAAATTTCATGTTTAAAGTCATGTACGTAGTAACATAAACTTAATTATAGAATAACATTTTCATGAAAAATATTACATGAAGAACTTCGTAAAACATAATTAAATACATTTAGGATGATGTTTAAGAAGAAATAAATAAATTCTCAGATAATAACAGTATTGAATAACAATAATGGAAATATAACGTGTTTGAATATGAATAACAATAACGGAATAATATCCTGTTCGAATAAGATAGAGCAATGATAATTTCAGAATGAATACACTCACCAATAATGAAGAATCTTATTGTATAAGATGAATAACGAATTATTATAAAATTTGAAAAGGAGCTGAGGCCTCAGAATAATAGATAATAAAGTGCACGCCCCAATGGCGACAGAATGGATTCGCTTATAGCGAAATATGATTTAGACGGCTTCTGTGTTTTCGGATCGTCTCGATGTTCTTAGCCAATAGTCCAAATAATCATCGAGATGTGGTGGTCTTTAATCCGAAAACAGTAACTCCCCAACAGAAGCGGAAACTTTGAAATGTTTCTTATTGATATTCCAATAATATTAATATATTTAAATAATACACAGAGAACTATGTAATGACGTCTGTACATACATTAGTTAAACGAGAGAATACGAAAGCGAGCGGAAAGCAATCGAAAATCGCGTGGTGCGCCCTTAGATACAAAGAGAGAAAGCAATAAACAAGCGGAGTTGGCGTCGTCATCAATGGTTCTGCTTGGGCATTAATTAAGAGGCTCCAGATGAGACCTCTTAAAGCGCCAATTTTCAAACAAACACACTTAAAGGAATGCTGAATACCGACATTACAGGTTCATTTCGTAATGAATGAGAAATCATCGAATTGGCTTTACGAATTAAAAAATCCTTTTACGGATTAAAAAAGTACGTATGAAAACAAATTCCGGTGTGCACAATTAAAGACCGAAAAAAGCGTAAAATTACAGAATTATATTAATTATCTATTGTGAACAATACCTCTTGCACTCTTGAGCTGTCGACACACAGAAATATTCACTCATATAAAGGTTATATGAGGTTAGACACATAAACCGAGGCACACCGGAACTCGGACAGGAATAATGAACACTGTGGTAGCGATAAAAATACGAACAAATCTCTAAAAAGAGATTTATTGACGGTCTCACGTGCACCTACGCAGTATACATGTAGAATGGTAAACAGACCAGGAAACAGATCAGCTTACGTAGGACAATAATTCCGGAATTTTGGAGAGATAGCGCTGCTGTTACATCGATCTGTTGCAGCGACATAAGTGACGTATACACATGTGTAATTATGTACGAAATATGTCCAAGTACCAAATATGTTCATATATGTTTTCTTTCTTTTATATAATTATGTATAAATGTAATTATCGCAATTATATGTATAATTATATATAAATTACTATATAATTATACATAAACAATTTTTTCTCATTTCTTTAAACTTCTTTATTTATAAAAAAGAAATGTGAAAATGATTCTTTTAATTATATTTTAATTCTTATTTTTATTATTTTTTCTGTATATGCGAATAGAAATTAATAATAATGCGAATATTTAAATACCTTCGGCAATAACTTCGTTGGTGGGAAGATACATCTACACAAAACAATTTCCTTTTCTACATTTGATATTGCAATACAATTATTATAGTGATTTGCAAAGTTATATATTAATAATATTTAAAATTGATCAACGGCGAATTTTTAAATAGTAATAAGATTAATTAAAACGTTTAATAAGTAAAAACATGCCTTAGTAGTTTCAAAAATTTTTAATGTAGACTTATAACACAGTTCTAAAAATTCAATTAAAAATTATCTAATTATCTAATCTAAAATAATCATCTTGATAAGACCGCATGAGAGAAAATAAGTTTACGTAAGAGGAAAAAAGCTTGGGACAGTGAAACTGAATACGTCGGGACTTTATGACGTGAAAAAGATACCTCTTATATCATTTGTATTGAAACAAAATTTTTATTAAGGGGAACATTTTTGTCCCTGTAAGAAAATAAAATTGACAGACTTATTAGAATGGGTCTGAGCTAACAAAATGGCAAATTAAAAAAAAAGTTCTTTTCATAGTCACACGCAAACCCATCTTTATAATTTGGTAAAAGGAAATTTGGTAACGTTTACGTAGAACAAGAAAACTATTTGTAGTTTTGTTTTATACCGCTTACAGATTTTTTCCGCAAGTTATTATATATACGCAAGCAGTATAATATTGCGAAATCCACTTATTCAGAAACTCTTTATAAAACTAAAAAAAACCAAAAAGTAAAGAAATTTATATCTTTAAACATAAATAAATTTTTTTTATATTTTATATATACAGGGTGGACCAAATGAGTCTATAATGGGAAAAATCTCGAAATAGAGGTTAGATACAGCAAAATGTTTCAGGCAAAAGTTGTTCTAGATAATGGGGGACACCTATCTGTGTAACTAGCTTTGAGCTTGAGGTCACCTTTCAAGGTCATTTGAAGGTCAGAGTGGTTTTTTAAAATTGGAACCCCTATTTTTGACCCCGGATTTGAAAAGAGCGGAAAATTTTACGTTAAAATGATATTTTCGTGAAGGTCATTGCAAGGTAAAATTATGCGAAAATAGCTTAAATTGTGTCAGTTGACATTCAAAGCTTTAACAAAAAGTTCCAGTTACTTTAAAAGGTCCAATAAGCCTCCTACCGAGCATGGACGACCTTCAACGTACTACTATTCTCAAAGTCAATTCAAGGTCAAATTCTCGAAACTTATTCAATTTTTGATTTTTGGTCAGTTGTGGATGCGAAGCTTTTACTGCGAATTACGACGGTTGGATGAACTTTCAAAGCTCAATAAAATCGACCACGCATCAACGACCTTCATTTGTTCAAGATCATAAGCTTCCTATTTTTAGCACTATCCAGGAACAACGACGTGGACGTAACAGGATTATGTTCCCTTTGGGGTGCTTGATTCAAGTGAGTCCCCTTGTCTCTCACTACTATTCGGGGTGTTTGATTCAAGTGAATCCCCTTGCCTCTCACTACTATTTGGGGTGCTTGATTTAAGTGAGTCCCCTTGCCTCTCACGTTCAATGGCGGAACTAACCATTGAGTATGTGCTCAAAGTGACCACCGTTAGTTTGAATACACAAATTAATCCTTCTTAGAAAATGTCTTACAGTTGCAAGTAAAACATCTTTAGGAATTGCTGCACAAGCTCTTCGTATTCGTTCCACCATATCACATCTTGTTATTGGCGGCTGCTCAAACACAACGGTTTTCAAATGTCCCCAGAGGTAAACGTCAGGGGAAGTTAGGTCAGACGAGCAAGCGGGCCACGCAATTGGACCACCTCGTCCAATCCATCGATCTGGATACTGTTCATTTAAGAACTCCCTTACGTTCAGTGAGTAATGTGCTGGTGCACCATCCAATTGCACCCACATTCTTCATCTGGTCTTTAAATCGTCAAGTAAGCCAGGTAAATGGTCTCTAAATAATTCTAAAAAATTATGACCATTTACATAGCTATTAAAGAAATATGGACCAATTAATTATCCATTCACAATTCTACATCTAACGTTAAGGCTCCAACAATGTTGGTTGTCGACGATTCTGTACCAATGTGGATTTATGTGGATTTGTGGATTATTTGTGCGTGGATTTTTTTTTCTGACCAGTAATGACAGTTGTGTCTGTTCAATTCTCCAGTGATTTCTCCACTCCAATCATAACATATGCGTGCAATTGCGTCGGTTCTCCTCATTTGCACGACGGCGACGGCACGTCAGAACGTATGACGATAAATAATCCTCGTGGTCGCCAGTTAAAGGTAGTTCCCGGAAAAATTAATTTTTCTTGAGACAATCTTGAACTCGCAACACGTATACGTTTATTTGTTACAATTAAATAGCTAAAATGGCTCATTACTCCCCAAATGAAACGTTTTCCAAACAGACGGCATCCAAGTAATGTTACTATTCGAGATCTTACCAATAGAGCTCGAAATGGACAGTTGCATCGTAAATGTCGTCGTGTGGAATACGGTGAATGTGACGTTCGCGCCATAACGGTTCTTGCAATGATCCACCTAAATCGTCATATTAGCTCTCGCCAAATTCAAAGAGAATCTGGAATATCTAAATCAACGGTTTTGAGGATACTAAAGGCGCTCAAGTATCATGCTTACCACATCACATTAACTCAAGCATTAACGCCTCTGAATTTTTTATAGCGTCTTCAATTTTGTCGATGGGCTATACAAAATCCAGAGTTGTTTACGTTTGTTATGTTTTCTGATGACGCTACGTTTAAAAACACTAGAGAATTAAACAGACACAACTGTCATTACTAGTCGGATGTAAATCCACACTGGTACAGAACCGTCGACAACCAACATCGTTGGAGCCTTAACGTTTGGTGTGGAATTGTGAATGGATATTGTTTACGATGGGCTCGTTTTCGTAAAAGCGTTCAAGGCTGTTGAGATGAAATCGGAAGTTCTTTCGCACGAAGCGTTTCGTCCGAGAGACAAATAACATATTTACGTTATCTATTGTTTTCGGATCATCGATGAGCGTTAGCTTTCACTTTCGAACTCAACAGATCGGTGTCGATTCTTGATTGGTTGGCTGTTCTTGACTTCGATCCTTTTCGAGATTATAAATAGAGCGAGCTTTCCGCGAACGAGAGAGTCTTCGCCTAATTCTCGCGAGAAGCATATTGTATTCTCCGAATAAGCATTTGTATTCTACGAATCGTCATTCAGTCACGTTCCGTTGCCCTCACGTTTGGAGACTACAGAATTGTACGATATTTAATAAAATTTGTCTAAACCCGAAGAAGAAGAATAATAACCTTCCTGTTTTTCCCGTCCAAGAACGCCATTATTCAACTAATAAAATCGGTGCGGCCATGAAAGATGAAGACACGGCAACATTGAATGGTCCTTCGAGCCGGATATTGTGTACGGGAAACAAGGCAGTGCATAACAATTCTGGCGATTGAAGAGGAAGGAACGGACGATACCAATTGGCTATATTCTAGCAGATTCATTCCTCAGTGCATTACGTCCTTGAGCTCGGGCACTCGCACTCTGGAATTGTGAGACTCGAAGACTGATAAAAGGGGCTGCGATAACTAATCGTACGCTCGAGCGCAAATCGAACGCCAGTGAAACCAGTGAGAAGCAGATTTCTCACCAAACACAGACGAACAAAAACGCGCTGTGAAAGTCGCAAATTGTCTGTACCAACAAGAGCATGGCCGACGACCTGCGAGATCTTCTTGTCGAGCAATCTATCATCAATGCCTCAATGAAACGAATTATTCCCAATTTCAAGAAGCTGGGAAAGGCGAACGTCACCTTATACAAGACGCGGAATCGATTGGAGTATCTAAATTCATTGTGGGAGAAATGTCAACGGCTCAGTGTCCAACTCCAGCAGACCGCGACGGTGGAGGAGCTGAGTACCCACGAATATTTCACCGCGGAGGAATTCTTCGTCGAGAACACGAAGCCGCTGACCATTTCGCAGACACCATCGGTAAATTCACCCAGAGTGAGGCGAGCGCAGCTACCTCGGTAAGCGATGTGTCTTTACGCGATCTATCTAACATCAGTGCGCTTCAATTACCTCGCATATCGTTACCGAAATTTGCCGGTAAATTCCCCGAGTGGGAGAATTTTCGCGGGTTATTCGAGTCTCTCGTCGATTCCAAGGAATCGTTGTCGAACACACAAAAATTCCATTACCTAAAAGCTAGTGTCACGGGTGAAGCCGCGTTACTTATAAATAATATTCAAATTACGGATTCCAATTATGACGCGGCGTGGAAGTTACTAAAAGACGAATATGATAATCAACGCGCTCTAATTCAAGCTCACATTCACGCGTTTGCCGATTTGCCGGTTATGAAAACCGAAACGGCCACCGAGCTAAAAAATTTACGCGATACGGTCGCTTCGTCATTGGCTGCGTTAGCGAATCTTAATCGACCTGTGAACCATTGGGATGATTTATTGGTTTATCTGATCTCTCAAAAATTCAGTCCACGCACGCGGAATGAATGGAATTTGCATCGCGGTAAATCTACGGTCAATCCGACGTACAAGGAAATTCGCGAGTTCATGACCATGCGCGTTCGAGGTCTCTCTGATCCTTCTGCGTCAAGGGTCAACGTATCGATTAATAAGGATAAGGGATCAAAAACCGCCTCGGCTAATAATGTAAGCGCACAAAATTGCGCCGGTGATCATCGCCTATATCAATGCGAGAATTTTAAATGTCAATCCGTGGAACAGAGAGCACAATTTTTAAAGTTTCATAAATGCTGCTTCAATTGTTTGAGACTGGGTCATTATCCGTCTAATTGTACAAGTAAAAAACGCTGCAATACATGCAGACGCGCACATCATACGCTCTTGCATCGGGATTCTGGCAATGCGGCAGTTAATTCTGAGCCAAAGGCCTCAATCAACCTCGAAACAAAAACCGCAACCGCCATATCCTCGATTCAAACGATTGACGTGTCGCTCAAAAGCTCCCCCAATATTTTATTAGCAACCGCGTGGGTCACTCTACGTACGATCGAAGGGCGCAAATTTAAAGTACGCGCGCTCTTGGATCAAGGTTCCACCGTTAGCTTTATATCACAGTCTCTATTCCAAACCATGCGTACTAAACGATATCCGGCGAACCTGCAAGTTCATTGTTTCGGTGACCAACACAGCGGAGTGGCAAAATCTCGCGTGTCTCTGATCCTCGAACCTCGTAACGGACGAGGACACTCTTTCCCCTTCACAGCTTTTGTCTTTCAAAAAATCACATCTTACGCCGGCTCCCGAGCTCAATCGTTGAATGAATGGCCTCATATTCGCGAATTATCTTTAGCGGATCCTGATCCGTTCAGCAGTCATCCCATACATCTGCTTATCGGAGCGGATCTGTACGGGTCTTTGTTACTTAATCAAATAAAAACCGGGCCGTTCGGATCGCCGACGGCTCAGCTTACAGTTTTCGGCTGGATACTTTCCGGGCCTGCCGGGGTCACTGAAATCAGAACCCGTGCACACGTTGAATTGTGTATCTGATCCGATCGATGAACTTCTACGGAAGTTCTGGGAAATAGAGGAAGTCCCTCATTCTTCTCCGTTAACGGAGGAGGATCAACGCTGCGAAGAGCATTTCATCGCGACCCATCAACGTGGAGACGACGGCCGTTATGTGGTCCGGTTGCCTTTTAAGGCTGGCCCTCCCATTAATATCGGATCATCGCGAGACATTGCTTCGATTTTATATTCTAAGTTAGAACGGCGATTGCAAAAACAGCCGGAAGTTAGTTCGCAGTATCACGCATTCTTAGCTGAATACGAAGCTATGGGTCACATGGAAAGAGTTAGCGATGAAAAACCTACTTTATTCCCTCCGGTGTATATCCCACATCACCCGGTCATACGAGAAAATAGCAGCACGACTAAGCTACGTGTAGTGTTTAACGCTTCGTGCCGTACGAGTAATGGGTCAACGCTAAATGACCACTTGATGACCGGGCCTAAATTACAAAAGGATTTATCGGCAATCTTATCTCGCTGGCGACAATTTCGTTATGTGTATACTGCCGATGTCGAAAAAATGTTTCGACAAATTCGCGTTCATTCGGATGACGTCGATTTCTCTCGTATTCTCTGGAGACTCCACGATAATTATCCGATTCAGTCTTATCGGTTATTAACTGTAACTTACGGCACAGCTCCGGCTCCATTTAGCTATGCGCGTCATATAACAATTATCGATCGATGAGAGTCACATTTTCCCGCAAGCCCGGGAGATCTTACAGAATTCAATTTACGTCGATGACGTCGCGTTCGGTGCGGATGACATTCCGACGTTACGCAACTATCGCGAGCAACTTATGAACTTGATGGCGCAAGGCGGTTTTCATCTTCGAAAATGGGCCGCTAATTCACCGGAGTTGTTACAGGACATTCCTTCGGGAGAGCACGAAGTAGCTGTCGAACGTAATTTCAATAAAAATGATACGCTTAAGGTACTCGGTCTTATATGGATTCCGCGCGAAGATTCGTTTAGATTTCGAGTCGAGGAACCACCCTCCGATATGAACACGAAACATTCGATTCTTTCATTTATCGCGAAATTATTTGATCCCCTCAGATAGGCGTCTCCTGTAGTGATCGTTTCTAAGATTCTGATACAAGAATTATGGATTCGAAGATATGAATGGGATACACCTATCGCGTCTGATTTATTGAACTCTTGGAAAACTTATTGCGCGGAACTTAATAATTTAGAAAAAATTCGTATTCCCCGATGGCTCGGAACGAGTTCGAATAATTTATCAGTTGAGTTACATGGATTCGCCGATGCTTCTATTCGAGCATATGCGGCGGTTCTTTATGTGCTCGTTCGTGAATCCCTTGACCGAATTACCGTGATCTTGTTGACGGCGAAATCCAAGGTCGCTGCGATCAAAACTGTTAGCGTCCCTCGTTTGGAACTAAATGCTGTTGTTCTGCTAACCCGATTATTGGAGTTCGCTCAGCAAATATTAAAAGTACAATCGCTTCCGATTTTTGGATGGACCGACTCCGCTGTAGCACTCGCTTGGCTACGACAACACCTGTCAAGGTGGAGTAATTACGTCGCGAATCGCGTATCGGACGTGCAAACACGCCTCCCGTTAGCTCAATGGAATCACGTCCCATCGAAACAAAATCCGGCTGATTGCGTGTTGCGAGGGCGTTGCTTTCGCCCTCCGAATTGCTTAATTACGAACTCTGGTGGGACGGCTCTGTAGTCCCCTCCCTCCGAGTGGCCAAAAAACATTGAAACTCAGGGTCTTCCCGATTCAGATCGAGGGAGTGTTGATTCCGAATTAAGAAAAGCGGTAGCATGTCATACAAAATCTACGTCTGAGTGGGAGTTACCCCACGAAGTCTCCACTTAGACTAAACTTATTCGATTCACCGCGCGGGTAAAACGTTTCGTAAATCTTAAAAATCGCATCGCGAAACTACCTAATCTTCCGTTACCGTTGTCAGTTGCCGAGCTTAAGGAAGCCTCTTTGTTCTGGCTCCGTTATGTCCAACGAAATCATTTTCTTTCAGAAATCCGAGCGTTAACTAACCAATCTACCATTCCTAGATCCAGTACATTGCTGATTCTCCATCCTTTCCTCGGGGAAGATCAATTAATCCGCCTTGGCGGGCGGCTCAAAAATTCTCCTCTCAGTTTTAATGAAAAGCATCCGATTATTTTGCCTAAGCATCGCGTTTCGGATTTGCTAATCGCTCAAGCGCATAAAGACGCTCTTCATGGGGGTACTCAATTGACGCTAAGAATCTTGCGTCAAACTTATTGGATTCTAGCCGCTCGAACGAGCGTCCAATCTCACATTCACAATTGCGTAAGATGTATGCGGGAACGAGCACGCACCGCGGAGCAGCTCATGGGAAATCTTCCCGTTCCACGTGTCACCCCTTCCGCTCCATTTACCCACACTGGCGTAGATTACGCCAGTCCGATGAATATTATTCCCACTGTCGGTCGAGGATAGCGAACTAAAAAATATTATGTTGCCGTCTTTATCTATCTGTCGACGAAGGCAGTACACATCGAATATGTCGCTGATTATGGTACCGCCGGCTTTCTTGCGGCCTTCAGACGATTTACGAGTCGTCGCGGCCTCCCCTCAGATATGTACAGTGATAATGGTACTAACTTCCAAGGAGCCGATCGCGAATTATCTAACGCATTTCGACGACTGACAAAGGATTCCTTGATGCAAACTGCTCTTGCTAACAATAAAGTTCGATGACATTTTATCCCTCCTTGCGCTCCGCATTTTGGCGGGCTCTGGGAAGCCGGAGTTAAGGGATTGAAGCATCATTTAAAAAGGGTGATAGGCTCACGAACACTTTCGCAAATTGAGTTCGCCACTCTGGTGTGTCAGGTCGAAGCCTGTTTAAATTCGCGACCGATTTCCGCTCTACATGACGACCCGAACGATTTCTCCGCCCTTACTCCGGGCCATTTTTTGATTGGACGCCCATTAATTAGCCCGCCGGAAGAATCGACATTGGATGTCGATTCTAATCGGCTGTCTCGTTGGCAGCTAATGCGTGCGCTTTTCGAACAGATCTTGGACGTCCGATTACTTACACACGCTGCAACAGCGGCGAAAATGGAAAAGTGAACAACCTGAATCAACGAGCTTGTATTGCTCAAAAATAATACGCTCCCCCCTTCAAAGTGGGAATTAGCTTGTATTCAAGAAGAGCATCCGGGATCGGACCAACACGTACGCGTGCTTACGTTACGCACAGCCAAAACTACGTTGAAACGTCCAATATCGCAGATCTGTCCATTGCCTATTCCTCGTGACACTAGCTCGTAATTTCGGTATTGCAGTATTATATTTTAAAGATTTCCATTGGCTCTGTCGAAACTTACAGGTCTCTCGGCGAAGTAGAATGTAGACCTGTTTAGTGTTTAAGTAACCGAGTTTATTCTGTTTCAATTCCGCATTATTTAGTATTATCTCATGATTGAAATCATAATAAAGCGCTATCGTTAATGCCATTAGACGGCATTTCGTTCTGTGAATCTCTTCAAGGCGTTATTTATATTTCAGCGAAACGGCTGTATTATTGTAATGGATTTGAGCGGATTCTTCAATTTGAATTATTTTGTGGATTGTTATTATAATTGATTATATTTAATCTTGTTGCGTATAATTGATTTATTTTATGAATTTTAAGGTATTACTATTTGATTATCTCTGTGGCAAATTTGACGCCTCCCTGTGATTGTCAACGTGATCTTTTCGTCGACTCGTCGGATCGAATTCGAGAGGTCAAAATGAAGACTATAATTTACCAATCGACGTAAGTTATTTCGTAACCCATTAGGTATACGAGGTGAGCGGGATGTTTACGATGGGATCGTTTTCGTAAAAGCGTTCAAGGCTGTTGAGACGAAATCAGAAGTTCTTTCGCACGAAGCGTTTCGTCCGAGAGACAAATAACATATTTACGTTATCTATTGTTTTCGGATCGTCGATGAGCGTTAGCTTTCACTTTCGAGCTCAACAAATCGGTGTCGATTCTTGATTGATTGGCTGTTCTTAACTTCGATCCTTTTCGAGATTATAAATAGAGCGAGCTTTCCGCGAACGAGAGAGTCTTCGCCTAATTCTCGCGAGAAGCATATTGTATTCTCTGAATAAGCACTTGTATTCTACGAATCGTCATTCAGTCACGTTCCGTTGCCCTCACGTTTGGAGACTACAGAATTGTACGATATTTAATAAAATTCGTCTAAACCCGAAGAAGAAGAATAACCTTCCTGCTTTTCCCGTCCAAGAACGGCATTATTCAATTAATAAAATCGGTGCGGCCGTGAAAGACGAAGGCACGGCAACAGATATTTAAATATATCCATATTTCTTTAATGACTATGTAAATGATCATAATTTTTTAGAATTATTTAGAGACCATTTACCTGGCTTACTTGAAGATGTCAATTTAGAGACCAGACGAAGAATGTGGGTGCAATTGGATGGTGCACCAGCACATTATTCACTGAACGTAAGGGAGTTCTTAAATGAACAGTATCCAGATCGATGGATTGGACGTGGTGGTCCAATTGCATGGCCCGCTTGCTCGCCCGACCTAACTTCCCCTGACGTTTACCTCTGGGGATATTTGAAACCATTGTGTTTGAGCAGCCACCAACAACAAGATGTGATATGATGGAACGAATACGAAGAGCTTGTGCAGCAATTCCTAAAGATGTTTTACTTGCAACTGTAAGACATTTTCTAAGAAGGATTAATTTGTGTATTCAAACTAACGGTGGTCACTTTGAGCACATACTCAATGGTTAGTTCCGCCATTGAATGTGAGAGGCAAGGGGACTCACTTGAATCAAACACCCCGAATAGTAGTGAGAGGCAAGGGGACTCACTTGAATCGAGCTCCCCGAATAGTAGTGAGAGGCAAGGGGACTCACTTGTATCAAGCACCCCAAAGGGAACATAATTCTGTTACGTCCACGTCGTTGTTCCTGGATAGTGCTAAAAATAGGAAGCTTATGTTCTTGAACAAATAAAGGTCGTTGATGCGTGGTCGGTTTTATTGAGTTTTGAAAGTTCATCCAACTGCCGTAATTCGCAGTAAAAGCTTTGCATCCACAACTGACCAAAAATCAAAAATTGAATAAGTTTCGAGAATTTGACCTTGAATTGACCTTGAGAATAGTAGTAGTGAGAGTAGTACGTTGAAGGTCCATGCTCGGTAGGCCATTGGACCTTTCAAAGTGACTGGAACCTTTTGTTAAAGCTTGGAATGTCAACCGACACATTTTAAGCTATTTTCACATAATTTTACCTTGCAATGATCTTCACGAAAATATCATGTTAACGTAAAATTTTCCGCTCTTTTCAAATCCGGGGTCAAAAATAGGAGTTCTAATTTTAAAAAACCACTCTGACCTTCAAATAACCTTGAAAGATGACCTCAAGCTCAAAGCTAGTTACACAGATAGGTGTCCCACATTATCTGAAACAACTTTTGCCTGAAACATTTTGCTGTATTTAACCTCTATTTCGAGATTTTTTCCATTTGGTCCACCCTGTATACAAGCATATATATATATATATATATATATATATATATATATATACGGGAATTTCCGTGGGTCCGCCTGACCCCACGGAAGTCTGTCCAGATTTAATATCGACACGTCTAATATACCGCGAAAACCCAGAAAGTAAGCAAAAGGTAGTTGGGCGCCAGGCACGGCCGTCCGTGCCACACAATATGATATGCGGAACTCAAACTAATTATCAAATATGCGGTTCGGGACGAAAGGAGAGGTCAGCGTTTCGCAAATCATTAGGGCATCAATTATAATGCTGATAACAGAATATATATATTTCAGACACATAAACGGCGTTACGACTCGAATACAAAAAAAAAGAAAGAACCAATAACAACGGAATAAGAGCGACGTGCCGCGTACAGACCTGACTAAATCCTTACGCGATTTTCCCAAAGCGAAATTATAACTTGAAAGTAAGCGATGATCTTCGACCGCGAATACACGAACAGACTCATAATAAGAATGCGATAGTCGATCTCTTACGGGAATTTACGAACAAACCCACAACGACAATATAGCAGCCGAATTATCGCTTGAAGATTCGCAAGGGCTCATTACCACAGAAACTTTACTTGCGTTATAACGCGACTACACGAGAGCAAATGTGCGATAGAGCCAGACCGAATTATGCTGCGAATTTACAGAGGTAACGCGCGATACCTCGACACGTTAGACAATCAACGCAACCGTTATTTCTCATCAGTCCCGACGCGGGAAATGAGCGCACGCCAATCAGACGCGAATTCCGAATGTCGACGACCCGGCCACGAGACAATGGCCCTGGCGCTACCGCGCGAATTCGCGAACGCACCCCTCGACTGCTTGTGAGACGCGACGGCGGGATATTCCCTCATCGAATCGAACGATAGTACGCAACGTATGACGAGCCCGGGGCAGCCAGCCTCCTCGCGGGACTATCGCAACGGCGTCCGGTCCGGCGACCTTGGCCGCCGCGCGGTTACGGCTCGACGTCCTTTCCCGTGGCCGTGGTATCACGAGGCTGCCGCCCCCGGTCTCGCTCTTCGCGACGCGCTGGAGTGGTGGTCTTACAAACGGTTGCCGAAGGTCTCCAGCAAGCGGGGTCTCGTCCTCGGCTGGACTCTGCGTCGGCTCGGGCGATGCGGCACTCGGTCTCGGAGTCGGTCTCCTCGCCTCGGCATCCCACAAGACAGTGACGCCGGGACGCTTCCGGCGCAGCGTCGGGCCCTCCCTTTGCTTCCGCGCCATCCCGCGCCTAGCATTACTCCTTGACTATTCCCCCTCGATCCCGGGCAGTCGATAAGGGCGGTCGATCCTGACGGTCGATAACTTTGATCCAAAAAGTCCGTTGACTCGTCCGTACACGCCCGTGTCCTGTTTGCCGCTCATCAGGCGCGTTCCCTTGCGCGAGTTCCCCGGCTGGCCGGGCCAGGGCTCGCCTCTCCACCGCCTTCTCGTGGCGTCGGCGGGCTCGCTCTTTAACCGTGGGGTCCCACCGAAGCGTCCTCCGGTTGGAGACCCTCCACTCGCCCGTGTCCCGGGATCTTCGAGGTGCGCTAGTCGCTCAGGGAGAGGTCCGCGCCCTACGCCTCGTCCCGTATGTCCGCTCCGACTCTCCTTCTCCTCCGTTCTCCTGCCCTGCCTCCGCCCTTGTCCTTGCTCCGCTGCTCCCGCTGCTCCCCCGCTCGCCCTCTCCATCACAATTTCCAACTCCTATCACGCGAACCACCACTCCAGTCGCCTTTTTAATCTTCCTATCGAATCGAAAAGTCATAAGTTTGTGAATTTAATTCCGCGAGCGGAACCACAAAACAAACGTGCGGATTACGCGCCGCAACGCGACCAAATTACGCTAAATAAAGGGACTCGCCGCGCTCCCGCCCCGCGGGAGCGACTCCGATCCCTTGCCGGACCCTGCTCGGTCAGGCGAGCCCTTGTGACGGACCCTGTCACCTCACAATATATATATATATTGTTGCGTAAGCATCAATCCGTTCCCGCTCCAAAAGAATACGCCTTCGGGCAGATACCCGCTCAAGCCTACGGGCTGAGAAACCGCCTCCGCCTACGGGCAAAAGACTGTCCAGCGTACGAGCTGGAAACCGCTCACGTCTACGGGCCGATACTTGGATGCCGAAAGGGCATTCCAATAACCGCGCCTACCTACGGCATAATGGCCGTTCGAGACGTCGAACGGATGCATAAGGTCGCGACGAGCTTCTACGCTCAAAGTTGCACCATTTCTGCCATGCAGATCTATTCAGGCAACGGCGACACCGCACGGTAACACCTTTGCGAGACGCGAGACCCATCCGCCGCCGCCATCGCGCGCCGCCCACGCTCGCCGCCGCGCGCGGGAGTAGTGCGAGGCGCCGCCGCTGGGCGGCGAGTACCGCCTACGCTAACTCGACTGCAAATGTCGACACGCACTAGCATAAGTAGGGAACCCCCCGCTGAGCTCGTCACTTATTTCTCTGCGATAATCGTAATTATCACGAGAAGTCGCAGAGAGGGAGTGTGCTTTCGGGCCTTCCAAAAGTGTAGTAATTAGGAAGCGTGCTTTCGGGCCTTCCAACAGGTAAGCGTTTTTTGATCCAAAACCTAACCTTACCTTTTTGGGGAGGAAGAGTGCTTAAAGGCCTTCCTCCGTAACAAGACAAACAGAAGAGTGCTCCCTGGGCCTTCTATACTAAACGGAAGTGTGCTTCCTAGGCCTTCCTTCCTCTATATACCGAGGATTGATACACCGCCACCCTGCCTCGGAGGACGTTCCAGCGACGTCCGCGGGACGCGCCGAAGGAAGCCTAGCTTCCAACGGCCGTCATTTCGCCAAGGACAGCTCCACCTAGACTGGCACCCTTGGATCCAGGGATCTCCTTGGCACCCTGGGTGCTAAGTAAGATCTCGGTGGGAGCAGACAAAGGGACTCAGACCGAGCCCCTGAGCTGTTCCCAGGACGCTACCACCCGACAAGAGTCGGGAACACAGACCGACCAAACCAGCTTCCAACAGGAATGGAGTGACACAACAGCGGATCAACCCACGGAGAGCCGAGAAGCCTCACCGCCACCGACCACTCCACCGAAACCGGTCACTCCCGGACGACACCTCACGCCACCTCCACCGGCTCAAGGGAAGCAGCTAAAGAGACTCAGCCGCACAAAGAGGCTACTCTTAGAGCTCTACGGCCCCGAGTTCTTGGCGGAGCTCTAAGGAGAGCTCGAAGAATAAATCTGCCCTTTTCAGGGGCACCTAAAAATCTCGCCTCGAGGAGATATCTCTCGGCGTAACAAACAACGCCAAGTCGTTGCAAAACATTTATAATAAAATTAGTTCAGAAAAACCTACACCCCTTCCTTTCCCAAACATATATATATTTATATATATGTAGAGTTAAGATTTAAGAGATGAGAATCAGTCATGTTATCATTTAAGTTTTGAGTGTACCGGTTAAGCGCTAGCATCGTGAAAAAAGCGCGCGACAGGAGCGCGGTAGCATACAACTAAGATTAGATTTTAATTGATTTTGCGAGCAAAAACATTAAAAGCATGTATTTCCTTGTATTACATTAATCAACCAACTTTAATAAATCGGATTATTAAACATATAATCCCATATATATGCATAATATAATTATGTCAATAGCATTGATGAAGATGCGTTGAACATATTTCAAATATAAATTGATTAACGAAGAATAGAAGACAACAGTTAATCAAGAGGTTAACGTAATGAAAACAAGATATATGAATAGAAATTATAAACATAGTTGTTTTTAACTTCGAACTGGATGTTCAAAATTTGAGGAAAAAAGTTCCAAAAAGCAGTTACCTCCGATTTTTTTTAAAAGTGTGTATACTTACGTATTTTGACGCGCTGATTACGAAAATAATATTGAAAGTCAGCGGAAATTTGATTATCATGATGAAAACCATGAAAAACCCGTAAAAATTATAGTTTTTAATATTTATCTCAACAATTATAGTTTTTAATATTTATCTCAACAAATATTGAAAATTTTGAAAAATTTTTTAGATAAAAGTTGTATATCTCATTAAAACATACATTTTATGTTCTATGCATTTTTGTCGTACGAGTAATAGTTTTGGAGAAAATTAGTGAAGTTAAGAAAATGTAACAGACAGTAGACCCGTTCGCTCAGCGAGAGATTGGAGAGAGGGAAGCACCGCGGCTCGGGTGCTTAAGTTGAACAAGTCTACTACTAAAACTACTAGAGGTGTTTACCTTTCTTCGACGTTTCTTCTTCACGTTTAGGGTACTCGTACTTTTAGACGGCTGTTTCTCATGCATTTTTATTATTTTCAAGAATTTCGAGACCATTAAAGTTAAAAGCGAACTAAGGCAAATCAGTTTTTTATAATTTTTTTTCTAATTCTTTCAGTTTAATTTAAAAATTGATTTAATATAATTTAAAAATGATTTAAACATATAATATTTTTGAGTTTTGATTCTACAAAATCGAGAGAAAACTCTTCAGTAGTTGCGAGACCTTAAACTGATCTCAACAGAAAGGATTTGTACCAAACATAGAAAAAAAATAAGTTTGTTGGAAACCGATTACACCTGCGGTAGATTTGTTTGTCAGAAAAAAGGCAAATTTCGGCATATCAATACTGTTTCTGAAAATACCTGGTTTGAAAGATGTCATATTTCGGCAACAGCATGTATGTTGGTTACGTACAGCTTCGCTGTTGATTTTAATTTTCAGCAAATTGTACGAGAAACCAGTATCGTTGAGGGGGAACAAATTTCTCGCGAAACTGTCGCCGACAGATTTTCCTTTTGCAGAGAGGTCTGCATGATTGCGCTTGACCAATACTTCAAAGAGGAAGGTAAAATTAGAGGTGTTGAGGAGATCGTTGAAATTGATGAATGTAAGATCGGACGTCGAAAGTTTGAAAGGGGACGTGTGGTGGAAGGTTCCTGGGTTCTTGGGATAATTCACAGGGATCATGCATATAATTATCGTTTGGAAATCTGTCCCGATAATAAAAGAAATAAAGAAACTTTGATTAATTTGATTAAAAAACATGTTACTGAAGGGACAGATATTCACACCGATTGTTGGACGGATTACATCAAACTAGAAGAACACAGTTATATTCATCAAACTGTGAATCATTCCGAAGAGTTTGTGGATTCTAATACCGGAGCTCACACGCAAAATATTGAATCTTCTTGACGAGACGATCTCTCTCTTTTGGAGGCGTTAGAAAAAGTAATTTCGCAGATCATCTCTGTGAATTTTTGTGACGACGCGTAAGAAAATTAAACATAAATTCTTTTGTACACTTGATTGAAGACATAAAAATATGTTATCCAGGTATAAGAAATTAAAATTGGTAAAACAGGTAACTTCATCTTATGTATTTTGAATATTTTATTTGTGAGAGGCGAGGGGACTTACAACGACAAAAAGCACCCCGGTTTGTGAGAATCAAGGGGACTCACAACGACAAAAAGCACCCGAGTTTGTGAGAGGCAAGAGGACTCATAACAACAAAAAGCACTCCAGTTTGTGAGAAGCAAGGGGATTCACAATGACAAAAAGCACCTCAGTTTGTGAGAGGCAAGAGGACTCATAACAACAAAAAGCACTCCAGTTTGTGAGAAGCAAGGGGATTCACAATGACAAAAAGCACCTCAGTTTGTGAGAGGCAAGGGGATTCACAGTAACAAAAAGCACCTCGATTTGTAAGAGGCGAGGGGACTCACTAAAAAATATGAATTTTTATATTTTGAATACGTATTTTTCTTATTAATATTCTCACAAGAATGGGGAGGAGCTTAAAAACCTATTAAAAACTAAATCTTCGCCTTACTAAATACAGAATGAGTCTACAATATACTAAAAATAGATATTGAAAAGATTAGCGAGGCCCCAACGCAAGGTGTGACGTGCCATTGAATCTTCACTCCGATGAGTTAAATCTTCGCCTTACTAAATATAGAATGAGTCTACAATATACTAAAAATAGATACCAAAAAAATTAGCAAGACCTCTACGCAAGGTATGTCATTAAATCTTCATCCTTACATAGAAGTCTTGCTAAGTGTACATTAGAGCAAGAGCGTATACGTGCATAATCCCCAACCACGACGCGACGAAGTACATCTTTAACTTTGATTTTCTCGAAAACTATCACTCGTACAACAAAAACAGATTAAATATAAAATACGTATTTCAACGAGACCTACAACTTTTGTTTGAAATATTTTTTAAATTTTCAATATTTGTTGAAATAAATATTAAAAATCATAATTTTTATGGGGTTTTCACGGTTTTCACCATGAAAATCAAATTTCCGCCAACTTTCAATATGATTTTCGTAATCAGCGCGTCAAAATACGTAAGTATACACAGTTTCAAAAGAATCGGAGGTAACCGCTTTTCGGAACTTCACCCAAAATTTGTTTATTATATCCATATTCATAAAGTCTGCGCACTTTACCAATCTGGCTGTCATTTGCCTTTTCTTTTATAAATTTCTATTTTTAAGAAAATTAAAGAATTAAATGATTACCAATCGATTCACTGATTACTTTAAAACTTTATATAATCGTAATGATTTCTGTTTCAATAAAAATTTTTTTTTAAATAGCCGATTATGACTATCATTACAGTTGACGACATAACATCCTCGATACTAAAAAATTTTTATGTTTAACATTTCCCTTTAAAACCTATTTCCATCGAAATATTTTAAAAATCCTGGTATTTTTTTCTCCTGTATTTCATTTTACAATGCGTCCGCTATTCGAGAAAAGGCCAGAGAATTATGTCTGTATTCTTCTATTGCCAGAGTGAACACATACAAGTTTCTGTCTTGTATACGATATCTTCTCGATAGCTATTGCTAGATTTAAATGTCTCAAAATTGACATCAATTTCGTTTTACAAATATACTGATCTAATTAATACGTTTTTAAGGGAACAATGGCAATCATACCGCAGAAAAGTGTACGCTCTTCTTTAAACTTAAAGATACGTGACATACTAACATTGTACAGCGATCAGAATTTTATAATAAATAAAAAGACAATACAATAAATTTATAATACAATAAAAACACAAAATTTATTAGTAGTTTTCATTATATATACGTTCTCTTGCTGTAAAGAATAAAAAAATAAATAAATTTAAAACTAATTCATAAACAGTATCTATTCTTATTAAAAAAAAAAAAGAAAAATATTTGTCACTACGTGGATTTGAACTCGCCTCGCAACGGACGCAAAATAGTAGGTGCACGCCTAACCCGCACAGCTAGCGCGCTTCATGCAAAGTTATGGCTATCCATTGTACTTATGGCACAGTTGAAAAATATATAGTTATAATTAATTTTCTCTGAAACTAAGGCCCATACACCTAAAAGCCTTGGCACGGTTTATACTCGCGACCTACCCTTTTGAATGCACTATGGCTCTTTTAAAAGTAAAGTTCGCATTTCGTGGCATCTCCTTGTTAGTAGGCTGAAATTTTGTAAGAGAGGCGGGGTACTTTTTAATATATCAAAAGTCCGTAAAAGCTATGTTACGGGTACAGCAATGAAGGAAATGTTAAAAAAAAAAACAGTTTTTCGTTAATAATTCTAAAAAGTATCAAGTTAACGGATAAAAAACAACACATGAAAATTGTAGCTAACAAAATTCCGCACAATTTGGCTTTCTTTTGAACTCTGTACGACCAATAGAAGCCGAGATAGAATTTTTTAAAATGTTGGCAGTTTTCCGACGCAACGGAAATGCGGGCGCGCGTCGCGTATTTTTCGTTAATTTCTCGAAAATGGCCACTCGGATCACCAAATCTTTCCAATAAAAGTTGTAGAGAATTCAATTACGAACAATTTCCTTTTTCTCTTATATGATTTCTTCTATACGATCAATATTGGCAGAGATATGCAATTTTTTGCCGCACGGTTAGTACAATTTTCGCAAGATAAAATCGATAATAACTCGAAAATTGTAGGCCGTACGCATATAGTGTTTCTAATGAAAGTTAAAGAGAATAAAATTTTGAAAATATTAACGTATGCACGAACTCATTTTGTTAACGAGTGCATGAAGATAAAGGGGAAAAACTTGAAAAATTGTCATTTTCAAGTGCATTTTGGCAAATAGTTATTTTCTGATTGACTGTAGGCAATAATGAAATATACGTTTTTTGAAGAGAATGAAATTATATGTAAAATGAGCACTGGCAGACCTTTCTACGATGAATGGTTTACGAATTATAACTGTTTAAAGATGTAGGCGAAAATGGAGTTTTTATTGAAAATTAACATTTTAGTGCAAAAACATGTGCGTAAAAATTTTTTAAAATTTGATTTTTATCTCTTTTCATTAGCTCACATATATTTGAAAATGATGCAATACTATAAGTAGTTCGCAAGTGTATTTTATTTAAAAAACAGGCCCAGAAAAAGTGCTGTCAAAAGAAACGAAGATATTTACAAAAAAGGGAATTAAAATGCGATTTTGGCACAATTTTTCAGAAAAACAGCACTTTTTCTGGACCTGTTTTTTAAATAAAATACACCTTGCGAACGATTTATAGTACTGCATTTTCAAATATATGTGAGCTAATGAAAAGAAATCAAATTTTAAAAAATTTTTACGCACATGTTTTTGTACTAAAATGTTAATTTTCAATAAAAACTCCACTTTCGCCTACGTCTTTAAACAGTTATAATTCGTGAATCATTCATCGTAGAAAGATCTGCCAATGCTCATTTTACATATAATTTCATTCTCTTCAAAAAACGTACATTTCATTATTGCCTACAGCCAATCAGAAAATAGCTATTTGCCAAAATGCACTTGAAAATGACAATTTTTCAAGTTTTTCCCCTTTATCTTCATGCACTCGTTAACAAAATGAATTCGTGCATACGTTAATATTTTCAAAATTTTCTTCTCTTTAACTTTCATTAGAAACACTATAATGCGTATGGCCTACAGTTTTCGAGTTATTATCGATTTTATCTTGCGAAAATTGTACTAACCGTGCAGCAAAAAATTGCATATCTCTGCCAATATTGATCGTATGGAAGAAATGATCATATAAGAGAAAAAGAAAATTGTTCGTAATTGAATTCTCTATAACTTTTATTGGAAAGATTTGGTGATCCGAGTGGCCATTTTCGAGAAATTAACGAAAAATACGCGACGCGCGCCTGCATTTCCTTTGCGTCGGAAAACTGCCAACATTTTAAAAAATTCTATCTCGGCTTCTATTGGTCGTACAGAGTTCAAAAGAAAGCCAAATTGTGCGGAATTTTGTTAGCTACAATTTTCATGTGTTGCTTTTTATCCGTAAACTTGATACTTTTTGAGTTATTAACGAAAAACCGTTTTTTTTTTACCTTTCCTTCATTGCTGTACCCGTAACATAGCTTCTACGGATGGGGACTTTTGATATGTTAAAAATTAAAAAGTATCACAAAACAACCCTCTCCACAAAATTTCAGCCCACTAAGTATTTTTTTATCCTAATTTTGCCATTTTACTGAGCTATAAGAAATTTTCATAAAATTCATTATCTGTAAAAGCCACCGTAATTGCATGCGATTTGTAGGAAAATAAAAGAATACTAATTGCACATATATACATTGTATATTTTTTTATTGTTTACTATATAAAATAGAAACAAATAATCACATTACTAAAATAAGTATCTATGTAATAAGAAATTGTTATATTTATACATATATTATTATGTAATTTCAAATATTAGAATGGGCCCCTCCAACGCCCATTTCCGTGAGAACGCAACCAAAACTTTTTTCGTCTCTCCGTTTGAAATTTACAAGTAATTGTAAAAACCTGTATTATGGTAAGAGGCATTTCTGATATTTTACCAAAGAATACGCTTGTGATTTTTATTACAGCCAGTACCATCAATATAGAGGCTTTTGGTATTTTATCAATATATTTACAATATTTTATGTCTCAGATATACTATAACTGTATTACAAAGTCATGTTATTATGTAATTTCGAATATTAGAATGGGCCTCTCTAACGCCCATTCCCGTGAGAACGCAACCAATACATTTCTCTGTCTCTCCGTTCGAAATTTTTGTAATAACCAGTTTATCATACAAAAGACATTTCTGATATTTTACCAATACCATCGAAGACGCTTCTGATTTTTATTACATCAATACCGTCGATACAGAGGCTTTTGGTGTTTTATCAGTATCGCCAGAAAAGACGTTTCAAATATTTTATCTGAACGATGTCTTTCAAATATCATCTGACTGTCTAAAAAATATTATATGTACATATATACAGGGTGTCCAGAAATTCGCGCATTCGGTGCACGTGAGGTGATACTTTATGATAAAAGAAACAACTTTTTCCTTTAGCAAAATTCCACCCGACAAGTAGTTTTCGCAGGCGAGCAGGTTGAACTTAACGAATAAGCGCGATTATCCATGTGGTATGCAGGGCTGTCGCGCGCTTCTAACTCACTCGTTCATTGAAAAATAAAGACATATGTAAATAATAATAAGCTTTATGAGCTAAACGTCTTATTATTCTAAATATTGCTTATAATTGCGCATGATAATTAAATAATATCACTAAATATTAAGAATAGTTTACTAATTAAATGAGAATACGTAACCTGTACAAATGTCGAAAACTTGATTTATTGTGTAACAGTGATTAAAAGTAAAGTAAAATATTTGAATTAAAGTATTATAAGAGCTAATTATCTTTTTATTTTTTTTGCTATGAAAATACAAAGAACTTGTCCAAAATTAATTTTTAACATGTTATAAGAATTACATAATTACATAAAATCTCAATAACAGTTGTATCAATATCTGGAAATTTATTACACATTTTTGAAACAATTATTTACAAAGTATTATGTAAGCACAAGAATTTAAAGAAATTGTAAAAACATGAAAATTGTTTTTATATAAAAAATATGAAAATATTAACATTTATTGAAATAAATAATTTTTTAAAAATGTGCTTCCGACTCACTTGTGCTCGTGATGTTGAAAATTAAAAGTTTACAAAATTTTGGAGAAACTTTAATCTTTGAACTATTATAATTTTGTGAAAAAAACATACAATAATTGTTAAGGAGCCATTTTAAACGGCGAGGTTTTTACTTTCACTTGCTTTGGTTGCATTGATTCTCCTTAAGATAATTTTACACTAAGAAATAAGGAAATTCAAAAAAGTTTAAACCTTAAAAATTTTGCTCTTCAAGATAATATTACACTAAGAAATGAGAAATTCAAAAAGAATTTAAACCTCAAAAATTTTACAAAATTTTTGAGAAAAATTCTTTTTGAATTTCTCATTTCTTAAGGTACCTTTTCACGCTGACGCTCGACGCTCATTTTCAACGTCAAAAGACGTCACGTGACCAAAAATGACGAATCGGTATATTTATTTTTGGACACGTGACGTCTTTTGACGCTGAAAACGAGCGTCGAGCGTCAGCGTGAAAAGGTACCTTTAGTGTAAAATTATCTTAAGGAGAACCAATGCAACCAAAGCAAGTGTAAGTAAGTCCTTTAAAATGACTCCATAACAATTATTGTATGTTTTTTTCACAAAATTATAATAGCTCAAAGATTAAAGTTTCTTCAAAATTTTGTGAACTTTTAATACTTTAACTCAAATATTTTACTTTACTTTTAATCACTGTTACACAATAAATCAAGTTTTCGACATTTGTACAGGTTACATATTCTCATTTAATTAGTAAACTATTCTTAATATTTAGTGATATTATTTAATTATCATGCGCAATTGTGAGCAATATTTAGAATAATAAGACATTTAGCTCATAAAGCTTATTACTATTTACATATGTTTATTTTTCAATGAACGAGTGAGTTAGAAGCGCGCGACGGCCCTGCATACCACATGGACATCGCGCTTATTCGTCAAAGTTCAACCTGCTCGCCTGCGAAAACTACTTGTCGGGTGGAATTTTGCTAAAGGAAAAAGTTGTTTCTTTTATCATAAAGTATCACCTTACGTGCACCGAATGCGTGAATTTCTGGACACCCTGTATATATATATATATATATATATATATATATATATTATACTTTTTTATCGTCTTGGAAAAAGCAACAGTTTATTGCTTTCTATAATTTTCATAAAGTGTTGTCTCATGTACTTTACGTCCTTGGAATATTTTTTATTACAAGCCTCCTAAAGCTACAGTTGTGGCAAAAGCTGCGGCGTAAATTCCACAACTTGTACTGTCAGGTTGTACATCAACTTTTTAAAAAAAAAATATCACTTTCGCTTATTTTCGGATAACGAAATCGTATATAATTTTTCTCTTGGGCCGCCAATTTATCGTATGTACAGTTAGGTAAATTGTCATATACGTGAAGTTTGAGACCATCAAAAAATATACATCGCCAGTGATTAGTACAATTCCCTCCAATTATTTGTAAGCTTTTGTCGCTCTGACTAGCTTCAATAATATCAGGATACTGTATATAAAGCACACTTTGCGTTTCGAAATTAGTAGTTTCTCTTATAATACATAAGAATCGATCTAACGATTCATCATTTAGTGTGCTGTGTATAGGCAAGACGTTCTTTTCCACCAAGTGGATAGGAGCAATAATCTCATCTAGAATTTTCTTACGTCTTGCTTTATCATTTTCAGTAATATCATGGTTACTTGTATAATCAACAATAATGCAATCATCATCGTCTCGCTCCATATTTTGAGCAATCGTTGCAGTAGTAATTGCTGCTTCTATCGGTGAAATGACAGCCATTTTTTTTCAACATTTTCGCTTTCTACTGTATTTTGCTGAATACTTGTTCTTTTTAAATTTATTTGTTTTGCTGCTTCTTCCTTTGCTTCTGTTATATATCTTGGATTCTTAATTGGCATATGCCTATTATGACGACTATTCAAGATTTCCGGAAGCATGCATTCCTCATAGAAGCGTTTTAAGGAGGGCAGCATTTCTTTTTCCCAAAAAGCATTGTCTCTATTTACGTGCACTACTTTCATGCTTTTTGGTATCCATAAAGCAAAAATGCAATATTCTCGTTATGTTATATTTAATTGACCTTGAATTTGATAAAAAAATCGATGATTACGATTTAGTTTTTCTGAGTTTTTTTTATCGAAGATACTCTTCAAGGGAACCAATGTCTCTACGGCTTTTTCAGCTGTTAAATGTTCAGCCGATAAAGGACATTTGATTTCTACTAGACCATTTGTGTCAATAAGTCCGTCAGGAGAAGCACCCAAGTAAGGATATTTAGTATCAATAAATAATCCGCAAGGTTTAATTTTTTTATTTCATTTTATAGCCAATTCTTTTCTTGCTACAACTTCGTTCTCCCGGCCATATTTTACTGCTTGGGTATCAATGAACGAAGGATATAAAATAGCTTTTATTGTCGGTGCACAAGACGTTGTAGGTCTCATGCAACATACGGTTCCAAAATGGGACGCCGTCAACATTTTTCGTCTCAGTGAGTCCCATAATCCCGATTTACTTTGATTTCTTGTTTTGAGCTCAATTTCCTGCCAGTCTTTTGCATTTGCGAACAAGTTTGCGAAATGCTTTTGCCGGATTAGTTCGATTCTTTCAAATGAAAGGTCCGGTTCCTGCGATTCCGGACCATAATAACGATCTGTTCCTGATTCTTGTTTAAAGTGCTTTTTTGGTCTTTCCTGTTCATTTCGAGATTCTCTGGTTTTTGCAACTTTTATTTGTCGTCGTTTTTCCAAATTCTCAATAATAGGCGGAACAATTTTACACATGCTTCGATGTAATTCTGTAAGGACTTGTTGCGTATTATATTATACAAGTGCTCCCACAACTCTAGCATTGTAAGAGCCTCGTTTACCAAAATTAATACGTTTTCCACCAATTTCTTTGCAGATTATCGAATTGAATGATTCTGCAGGATTATTGGTATAATGTAATAACAAGCTGTCAGAATAACCGCTTAGATATGTGACAGCATTTTCTATTCTTTGATACAGATCGTAAGTAGGAAAGATAGGAGAGTTCTAACTCAGGGGCAACGAGCGGGGTGCGGGGCGCGGGGGTTCCGGAGCGCGCGGGGGTATGATGTCATAGGAGTGATGGAGATGACGTCACAGGAATGAAAGCGCTTTTATGACCGTCATAATTTTTTTTTTTTTGGCAGGCCCAAGTTTGAAATACCTACCCTTGTATTGTATTTTTAATAATATGAACAATATTACAAGGATAAAACTATCTTTTCAAAATTTTTTCGAGCGCCGATCTCGGGCTGCTAAAATTTATAATGTTAAAATTTATAATGTTAAATTTATAATGTTATAAAATAATATTTTTTTTTTCGAGAGTGCACATGTGATAGGAATTTTTGAATGCGTTTCTGCATTTCTAAAGATACCCTTTTTTTCCAGCGTCGTTCTCAGGCTGCTAGTGTAATAAACAGATTCAAGGACCAATGATTTTGAAAATATTTAAGTTGGAAAAGAGAGAAAATATAAAATCGGTCTGGAAGGGTGTAGGATCACAGTAAGTTTTTGGAAGTTGCGATGTCTGTGTAATGGCTAATGTGAATAATTTTAACGACGATGAATTAATGGAACTTGAATTAGAGGACGAAGTGTTTAACGACAGTGATTATATCAGTGACAGTGAAAATCAAGAGAATCCGCGTGAAAATCAAGAGGATCCGCGTGAAAATCAAGAGGATCCGCGTGAAAATATTGAGAATCCGCGGGAAAACATTGAGGATCTGGAATGGAATATTGAAGATCTGGATGTAAACATTGAGGATCCTGATGACGAAGATCCGCGCGAGAGCCTTGTTAACAAAATAGTGCTCGCATCTGAAATATTCACGCAGAACGAACAGTGCGCTATATATTACTACTACATTATAGGCAACAGTTATGTGGCATGTTCAGAGTGTATGCCCAATAGTATTAATCAAGATGGTGAGGATAATGACAAATTAATGTCTGTTACACGCAAACACGTCACCTTGCCATAGATGGCAAGTATTGCTCCGGTTGCAGAAATCCAGTGTTTATGATATTCCAGTGCAACATGTGCCCATTGTGTGCACAATAAAAACATTCATAAGTGAGGAAATTATGGAGAGCCTCGATATTCGCTTTGTTGGCATTGATGAAGAATTTATAGACAATTTGGAAGAGATTAACGATGTTCTCGAAGGAAGAGATCTGCAGAGTGAAACGCGTGTGAAACAGATCTCGCGGGGGCAATTTTTACACGATCGAGAACTCGGCATACGCGGAACCAGTGGTCGCTTCATAAAACAAGGAGTTGTAATCGAAAATGAGCCACCTCCCTTTGACTTGCCATACACAGCGAAGCGGCGAGTGTTCAGACAGATGAAAAATGAAGTTTATGGTCCGTTTGACATTCATAAGACAGACTATTATTTCTTAGAAAAACTCGTTAATGAGATTAGATATTGTACAGTTCTATACATCGAGATTCCTGCAAGTATCGGCAGGTGCGTCGAACTATTAGTGTTAAAGCGTATACCACGATTGGTTCAGTGCGGGTCCGCGGACCAATGGAGCTAGACCTGAGCGCGCTTTACTCAATTCGGAATATCGCGCATTCCCTCTACGTCTCATGTTTGTCTAAATACGATCGGCGATCGACCGTTGATATGGATCGCGAGTCGCTGTTCGAAGCTCCTCGACGACACTTCTTTTAACACTCACTAAAGTTGTGTCTTGAGATTATAACTCGATATTTCAAGTATAGGGCGCTCAAGGTCGCTCCCATTACAGTGGACCACGCGATTGCGATCGCCAAGTTGCTTCGGTTTCCTAAATTCCGGTAAACCACGCGCTGCGCTTACTCTCTTCGTAAGGCGTTCGAAAAAAAAGACAGTTGTTTTTCGTTCTCTCTTGGACGCTTCGCATTAAATTTAATAAAACAGTTAATTGTGACAAAAATGTGACATTCTCTTTCTTTCTCTCTCCACGTGCGTGTCAGCAGTGATTTCCGTGCATATTTTCCGTCCTGTCCGATCATCTGAACTCCCTCGTTCGGACTTACTCTGCCAACATCCATCGCCTCGCGTTCTCGTCGGAACGAGACCGGCAAACGTCGATTTACTCCAGTCGATCGATTGGAACGTATCAACATATTTTGGTCCTTCGAGCCGGATCGAGGGTGACCTTCGTGCAGAAGCCAAATATTAGCTTGTTTAGCCTGCTGGGTTCTATCGACAATATAAGCGACGTTTACACGCAGCAACAGTCCGTGTTACACGTCCTCGAGCGGGCATGTGAAAACTTTATGAAGATCGGACGGAACAACTATACTGCCGCGAAGATTCGTTCGCGGATGACAACTCTAAAGGAAACCTGGTCTCAATGCCTTCGAAACCATGCGGCTCTTTTACAAGCATATTCGGAAGACAAAAGGGCTTCCCTGGACTATTTCAAAAAGAAGGAATTTGATGCTGCCTGCGACACGTATCAAGAAGCGCTGGACTACATGGTGCCTCGAAGAGCTGGAGCCTCCCGTAAGTCCGCTAGCAGTCAACAACACGTCGCAACAGAGTCTCGCGACGTCAATATTTTCATTGTCTCACTTGCCGCCCATTAACATTCCGCCGTTTTCGGGCAAATTTAAAGAATGGGAGACGTTTCGATATCGGTTTACAGCGCTGATAATCAATAATCAAGAGTTATTCATGTTCGCGCGGATGCATTTTTTGCAATCCAGCTTAACGGGTCGAGCTCTCGAATCCATTAAGAATATTCAAATCACGCGGATAACTTTGAGATCGCGTGGACGGCTTTGACTTCGCGTCTTGAAAACAAACGTCGCTTAATCGAAACGCATGTGTCTACGTTATTTGATTTGTCAGCCATGTCCCGGGAATCATCGTCTGAACTGAATCAACTGCGTGATAAAGTCAATAAAGCGATCGCGTCATTGAAAAATCTCGAGCGCACGCCCGACAATATCCTCGACGACATGCTCGTCTACAGTGTATCGCAACGACTTAATATCGCAATTAGAAAGGCGTGGAAAATAAAATGTAGCGACCATTCTCATATTCCAAGTACGACGAACTCGACAAATTTCTTGCGTCACGAGCGCGTGCGCTGGAAGAATTAACGCCTTCCCTCGCGACTAAAGGTGCTCGGTCCTCTAAATCTCTCAACGTGAATGCTGCAAACGTCTCGTCCGTGTCGTGCCCTTTGTGCAAAGCGGCACGTTATATAAATAAATGCTCACAATTCAAGGCGAAGAGTCCGATTCAGCGGGGAGAAATAATTAAAAAGGCAAATCAATGCGGAAATTGCTTCAGTATGAAACACGCTACTCAGGCATGTGTAAGTAAATATAGTTGTCGGACATGTCAAAAACGCCATCATACAATGCTCCACACTGACTCGCTCTCTTCTGCGGATACGTCGACTGCCATTGCGAGCGCGGCAGTACCACAATCCGACTCTCCGGAAAATTCATCGGTCATTGCGTTTTCATCTTCCCGAAAATTTGCGTCTCGCGCGGGTGTTCTCTTAGCGACAGCGCGTGTTGTGGTCATGGCATCATCATGTCGCACGATGGAAATTCGCGCGCTTCTCGATCAGGGGTCAGAGATGACTTTTATCACCGCTCATCTAAGCCAAACATTGCGATTGCACCGAATTCGTAGTTCAATTTCGATTTCTGCCGTCGGGTGCGTCGACGCCGGAACATGCCAATACTCAGCTGACATTCAAATTCGCCCTCGTGGCAAGTCGTCTCCGATTTTGACCACCACTGCAGGCATTCTTAAATCGCTTACAAATTATGTTTCTTGTAACGATGTCTCGCTCGTTGGGTTAGAGCATCTGTCTGATCCCGTTGGCCGATCCGCATCCTCTCAATTCTGACTCCATCGATATTATCCTCGGTGCTGATCTGTATAACGAAATCATACTCGATGGAGTTAGTAAAGCAACGAACGGTCCTTTAGCGCAAAACACGATTTTCGGCTGGGTCCTTACTGGATCTCTCTCTTCAACGATTCCAATCTCTCGGCGCATTACTGTTCAACATTGCGCCAGCTCTCTCGCTCTTGAAAAAGAGTTGCGAAACTTCTGGGAAGTGGAAGAAGTCTCTCGTCCATCTCCTCTGAACCCCGAAGAACAACAATGTGAAGCACATTTTGTCGCTACTCATTCGCGATGTGCCGACGGTCGCTATCAAGTTCGGCTTCCGTTCAAAACAGGACCACCAATCGACATCGGCCATTCGAAGAAACAAGCGGAAAAAATGTTAAACGGACTACATCGTCGCTTTCAACTGAACAAAGCCTTAGAAGCGGAATATGGACAATTTCTACAAGAATATGAGCAATTAGGTCATATGCAACAAGCATCACCGGGTGAAACGAGCTTTGCACAAGATGTTTACATTCCTCATCACCCGGTTATTCGGGACAGCAGTGCCACCATACATTTAAGAATCGTGTTCAATGCTTCACATCTTACCAGCAATGCCACGTCGTTAAACGACCATTTATTAGCTGGCCCGAAACTCCAGACCGATCTGTCAGCGGTCATTCTGCGTTGGCGACAATATCAATACGTCTATAGTGCGGACATTGCCAAAATGTATAGACAGATTCGGGTCGATCCGCGCGATATAAATTATCAACGGATTTTATGGTCGTCTAACGCATCGGAACCGATCCACGATTATCAGCTGTTGACAGTTATATACGGCACCGCATCTGCACCATTTCTCGCTTTGTGCGTTTTACAACAATTGATTCAGGATGATGGAAATCTCTTTCCCCGAGCGGTACCGATTTTGCATGAGAACATTTACGTGGACGATGTTCTCTTCGGCGCTGATGATATACCGCTCCTTCGTCAAATTCGCCATGAAGTTTGCTCGTTGTTGCGCAAAGGTCAATTCAATTTGTGAAAATGGTCAAGTAATTCCTCAAAACTTCTCAACGATATTGCAGTCGAAGACCACGGGCTCGCGGTGAACAAGCTGTTGCAACCAGATGAACAGTTGAAAATTCTCGGCATAAGCTGGAATCCCTCTCGCGATGTTTTCCAGTTCACGGTGACGCTTACTGAGTCAGATCAAACTACAAAACGAGGAGTCTTATCTACCCTCGCCAAGATTTTTGACCCACTAGGCTGGAGTACCCCAGTCACGGTGACAGCGAAAATTCTATTGCAACTTCTGTGGAAACGGAAGATTAAATGGGATAAGCCCCTTCCTAACGATCTGACTGCTCAGTGGCAATCAATCCGGGCGTCATTGTCAGTACTTGACAAACTTCAAATCGCTCGTTGGACTCGACAAGGCTCAGACATGGTGCATTGCGAGCTACACGGATTTGCAGACGCGTCCATCGCTGCTTATGCCGCCGCGGTTTACATTCGCGTTAAGTCGTACTCCGGTGAAATCCACACCTCTTTACTAGTAGGAAAATCCAAAGTCGCTCCAGTGAAACCCTGGACAATTCCGAGATTGAAGCTCTCAGTCGCGGTTCTGCTCTCTTGCCTTATGTGTTTTGTTCGAGCTGCGCTTCATCTGACCTCTCTTCCATGTTTTTGCTGGACCGACTCCACTATTGTTCTCGCATGGTTGCGACACCATCCATCCCGATGGAAAACCTTCGTTTCTAATCGAGTAGCTGACATCCAGGAGCGCCTTCCCACCGCCACATGGCGTCATGTGCCCACACAGAACAACCCAGCGGATTGTGCTTCTAGAGGTTTGCTCGACAACAAGCTCAGCTCTCACCGTCTGTGGTGGCAAGGTCCGGACTGGCTTCGACTCGATTCAGCGGAGTGACCCATGTTGAAGAACTTACAGGATACGATCGACGAAGAAAAACCTAGAACAACAGCGCAACTTGCCAATCAGATCGAACCATGGGATTTAGCCTCCCGCTTTTCCTCGTGGCCGAAACTGCTTCGAGTGACTGCATATATCTTGCGATTTGTGGCTCGACTGCGCCACTCGTGTCACGCGAACTCCCTCGCACTCTCATCCGCCGAAATTCAAATAGCTAAGCAATTTTGGCTCAAGCAAATCCAATCCGACACCTTTCCTCAAGAACAAAAGGCTCTAAATAGTAAAAAAGATATCTCGGCGAAAAGTCCTCTCAGTTCGCTCACTCCGTTCCTCGACCAGGCTAAAATAATTCGCGTTGGCGGGCGGTTGACCAGCGCTCCTCTGCCATTCAAGGCTAAACACCCAATCATATTGGCATCTCACCCCATTGTGGACCTCATAATAAGACACGCTCACATCCGATCTCTGCACGCCGGCACGCAGCTCACTCTAGTCACCCTACGGCAAGACTAGTGGATTCTCCAAGCTCGAAACCTAGTTCGCTCAATGATTCATCGATGTGTAGTCTGCTCCCGGCAACGCGCTGCAACTTCTCGGCAACTGATAGGCAATTTGCCTCGGATTCGTGTGTCGGCGCCCTCGCGCGCCTTTCTCCATTGCGGCGTGGATTACGCTGGTCCCGTCCAGATTAGATCCATTTCCGGTCGGGGCATTGCCTCGCACAAGGCATACATTGCGATTTTTGTGTGTTTGGCTACGCGAGCGGTCCATCTGGAGCTGGTAGACGGTTACTCAGCATCGGCTTTCGTGGCGACCTTTGAACGTTTCTGTGCTCGCCGCGGGCTCCCCGAGTCGGTTTATTCCGACAACGGAACTACCTTCGTCGGTGCTGACCGCGAATTGACTAAGGCATTTCGCGAAGCTCTCCGCAACCCCGATTTCCAGAATAGTACGAGCTGCGACGGCATTACTTGGAAATTTATTCCGCCAGCCGCTCCTCATTTCGGAGGCTTGTGGGAAGCCGGAGTTTGTAGTATAAAACACCACCTCCGCCGTGTTATCGGTACACATACGTTGACTTTCGAAGAATTCACGACTCTTCTCTGTAACATTGAGGCATGTCTCAATTCGAGACCTCTTGCTCCTCTCTCTGATACCTGGGATGACTACGAAGTCCTTACCCCCGGGCATTTTTTAATAGGCTCAGCACTAAATGCGGTATCGCAACCTTCAATTCTAAATCTGAAAGAGAATCGGTTGTCTCGCTGGCAGTTGGTTCGTCAGCTCTCTGAGATGGTGTGGAAATTGTGGCAAAACAACTACATCAATACCCTTCAACAGAAGGTAAAGTGGCGTCAGGTGCAACCTTCACTTCGACTAGGGCAACTCGTCTTACTCCACAATTCGGCGCTGCCTCCATGTAAGTGGGCGTTAGGCAGAGTCCTGCAACTCCATCCAAGCACCGACGGTTTGGTTCGGATTGCAACAATCAAAACTGCCACCTCCGAACTTAAACGCCCGATCACCAAACTCTGTGTGCTGCCGATAGATGTTTCCGGCACTAACGATCCTCCACCGAAGAATATAAATCTTGATCCGTTAGATTAGGTTAGTTGAGTAATTAGCATAAAAACTTTGCGTCAATGAATTAGTTAATAAGTCAACTGTGTTCTCTATGTTTTCTTTTTTTTTGTTTTTGGCTCTGTCTATAAATGTATAACTTAAAGACGGCTTATCGACAAATTGTAAATCATTACGTACATAAGAGTAGTCAGTTGAAAATCTATGTGAATGACCTACCGTTCGCCTCGGCGGCTCGAACTATCGTCGGGTTTCATCTTTGAAGGCATTCGCATCCCACATGATAAATTTCGAAACGAGAGTTCCGAGACGGGCGGTATGTTAAAGCGTATACCACGATTGGTTCAGTGCGGGTCCGCGGACCAATGGAGCCAGACCTGAGCGCGCTTTACTCAATTCGGAATATCGCGCATTCCCTCTACGTCTCATGTTTGTCTAAATACGATCGGTGATCGACCGTTGATATGGATCGCCGAGTCGCTGTTCGAAGCTCCTCGACGACACCTCTTTTAACACTCACTAAAGTTGTGTCTTGAGATTATAACGACTCGATATTTCAAGTGCAGGGCGCTCAAGGTCGCTCCCATTACAGTGGACCACGCGATTGTGATCGCCAAGTTGCTTCGGTTTCTTAAATTCTGGTAAACCACGCGCTGCGCTTACTCTCTTCGTAAGGCGTTCGAAAAAAAAGACAGTTGTTTTTCGTTCTCTCTTGGACGCTTCGCATTAAATTTAATAAAACAGTTAATTGTGACAAAAATGTGACATTCTCTTTCTTTCTCTCTCCACGTGCGTGTCAGCAGTGATTTCCGTGCATATTTTCCGTCCTGTCCGATCATCTGAACTCCTCCGTTCGGACTTACTCTGCCAACATCCATCGCCTCGCGTTCTCGTCGGAACGAGACCGGCAAACGTTGATTTACTCCAGTCGATCGATTGGAACGTCAACAATTAGCAATAGACAATTTGCGTTATTCGAATTTCAACTGTTGGAGAAACGATGTAGAGGCGAAGCTTGGCAGTTCAGAAGATGAGTGGAAAATACGGGAAAATTATCAAGGTGTCTGTTTCTATCAGCGCAGTTTTAAGATGGATCATTATAAAGTTCAGGACAAAGAACGTTTTTGTAAATCGTGTGAACGAGTCACGTGCAAGTTCTATAGAAGAGTGTGACGTGATATAAAAATGGAAGAAATCGAACGCAACCTGCTGAAGCAATCCAATGGAGTCGCTATCTTGAGTGATTATTTCGCGTGGGTGCAGCGATGCGATGAGTGCTTGGAACGACTCGAAGAACAAAGTCGTGTCAAGCGTCCGCGGCTCTCGATCGGACATAAACAATCTGTGGTGGCAAGCATCGCGCGACTCGTGGGTGTAAAGACTCGATTAGAGAGACGCTTTATACATTTCGGTGGCGATTATGCGAGCAGTAGCGTCGAGAGGCTCGTTTGGCGACACCGCGTTCAAAAATCGCATATTGACCGGTCCCGTGATTAACACAGACTATATCGAGCCGCGACAATTTTTGGAAGACGCGGGTGGTATAGTGCTCGAGCGAGTGCAAGACATTATAAAAGAACGCAACAGCGTAAAAGTGAATACCGTGTTCAACGGTGAATTTGTGACCGGCGATAAACGCGCGAATAAAAGTATTAATACGAGAAATTGTGAACTCTTTCACACATCAGATTTGCGCGAGTGGTACGAGCAACACGTTATCGAGCCTACTCTGGCGTCGTTCGAGGAATTCCAGGAACGCGACAGTGGGTGGGCGTTGTCGCGAATTCTTAATCTTACAATTAATATAAATAAATATAACTCATTGCACGCGGGGTGCCACATCCAATTGCCTCAAGAGATACTCAAGAGAGCGGTAATCAATGTGCGGTCTAAAGACAATGCGTGTTTCGCATGGTCAGTGGTAGCCGCACTGTACCCAACCGAAAGACATGTAGACCGAGAATCATCATATCCTCATTATACAACAGTGTTGAATCTGAAAGATATTGATTTTCCAATGACATTGAATCAAATAAAAAAGTTTGAAAATTCCAATGATATTTCAATCAACGTGTACGGGATAGAAGAAATGGTAATCCTGCCGATACGCCTCATCGATCGGAAGAGGGAGAGACACGTAAACCTACTGTACGTGCAGGGTGACGCCGACGTGGGACATTTCACGTGGATAAAAAATCTATCCCGCCTCGTGAGCTCGCAACTCAGCAAACACAATGGAAAAAAATACTTTTGCGATCGGTATGTATAATTTTTAATTACATAATTTTTTAATTTAATAATTATATGCTTATGAATGATTGTTATAAAATTGTGTTTTTTTTTCCAGATGCTTGCACTACTTCAGTTCCAGCGAAAAATTGGAAGCCCACGGTGTCGATTGTCAACGGATAAATGACTGCGCGATCCGACTATCGAGCGAGGATGACAAGTGGCTGACCTTCAAAAATTATGGAAGGAAGGAACGTGTAGCCTTTGTCGTATACGCCAATTTGGAATGCACACTGGAGAAGACGGACAAGGACAACATCCACATATGCGTACCAGCGTCATCAGGTATTCAGTGTAGCGTATTACGTGCGTTGTTCCTACGATAACTCATTGTCCGCGTATCGATCTTGTCGCGCTAAAGATTGCGTCGCGTAGTTCGCTGTAGAATTGAGAAATTTGGCACATCGCGTAAAATCTGTTTTGTCCGCGAATGTCCCCATGGAAAATTTGTCAAAGGAACAGTGGGAGGCATACCGTAGCGCGGCGCATATATGTGAGAAACCGTTTGCACCGGGTGATGATAGAGTACGTGATCATTGCCACTTGACCGGTCGGTACAGAGGTCCCGCGCATTCGAATTGTAATTTAAATTACAAAGATTCGTATTTCATCCCTGTGGTCTTCCATAATTTATCTGGTTATGACTCGCATTTTATTATCAAACAAATAGCTGCAGCGTATGAAGGTAGTATAGATTTGCTCCCGATAACGAAGGAGAAATATATTTCCTTCACAAAACATGTCCAAGACACCGCCGAAAAATCAGATTCACGAAATTGCATGAAATTGCGATTTATTGATTCGTACAAATTTTTAAGTACCAGTCTAGAAAAATTGACGTCTCTTCTCAGCGGGGACAAGTTGAAAATTTTACATTCAAATTTTTCAAAATTATCGAACGAAGATTTTAATTTGTTGACGCGAAAAGGCGTTTTTCCTTATCAATACGTAGATTGCGTCGAAAAGCTGGAGGACTCGTGTTTACCGCCGCGCGAATCGTTTTTACAGTTCCTTAACCGGTGACACCGTATCAGAGAGCGATTACGCGCACGCCGCGAACGTCTGGCGGAGATTTTCCATTCAATCCTTGGGCGAATACAGCGATTTATACCTAAAAACGGATGTCTTGCTGACATTTTTGAAAATTTCCGCGACAAATGTATCGAGAGTTATGGTCTCGATCCCGCGTATTATTATACGTTACCCGGTTTTACGTGGGACGCAATGTTAAAGCATACACACGCCAAATTCGAACTGCTCACAGACATTAACATGGTTATGTTTATCGAGCGCGGTATACGCGGCGGTCTGAGTCAATGCTCCGACAGATATGCGCAAGTCAACAACAAGTACATGCAGTCATACGATCCATCGAAACCTTCTTCATATTTAATGTATTTTGATGTAAATAATTTGTATGGGTGGGCATTGTGTCAACCGTTGCCGTACGCCGAATTTCGATGGGTCGACGATGCCGCGGACTTTGATTACAGCGCGATCGCTTCGGATTCGCCCACGGGTTACATTCTCGAGGTCGATCTCGAGTACCCGCAACAGTTTCACGATGCGCATACTGACCTACAGTTCTGTCCGACGCGCGATAAGCCGCCCGGCAAGCGACAGACTAAACTTCTGGCGACTCTCTACGATAAGAAACGATACGTCATACACTATCGTAACCTGCAGCAATGCACGTGTCACGGTCTTCGCGTCACGAAAATTCATCGCGTGCTGCAATTCGCACAATCCACATGGCTCCGTAATTACATAGAACTCAATACGAAATTTAGAACACACGCCAAAAATGATTTCGAAAAAAACTTGTATAAATTAATGAACAACGCCGTATTCGGTAAAATTATGGAAAATGTACGAAATTACAGTAAACAGGCATAACAGTCGATATTGGAATGATTTTAATCCGCATTGGATGAGAGAAGCAAACTCCCAATATCCACAGAAACTAAATGTATGGGCGGGAATAGCGGGAACACACATAATAGGGCCATTCTTTATTGATGGAACTCTAACAGCTGACAAGTATCTGACTATGCTCCGAGATGACATTGTTCCTGGTATTCGAAATATTTTTGATTTAAATTTTGTTTGGTTTCAATAGGATGGTGCTCCTCCACATTTCGGATTGGAAGTGCGAAATTTTTTAAACGAAACTTTTCCTGAAAGAAGGAGAGGAGCGATCGAGTGGCCACCTCGTTCACCTGACTTGACTCCTTTAGACTTTTTCTTTTGGGGTCATTTAAAAGATCGAGTCTACAAAACTAAACCTCGAAATTTAAATGAGTTACGACACCGAATCATTACCGAAGTGGCATTAATTATGCCTGAAACGTTGGAAAACATTTGTAGTGCTTTTTATTACCGATTAGGTCATTGTCGAGCTGTACAAGGTCAACAGTTCGAATATTTATTATAATTCACGTTCATTTGTTTACTTACTCGCTAATTCACTCGTACACCCGCGCGCTCACTCACTCGCTCAATCGTTCGATTACTCGCTCAATCGATCACTCACTCGTTCCCTCACTCACTCGACCACTTACTCACTCGATCATTTGTTTGCTCGCTCGCTCAATCATTTACACGCGCGCGTGGACACGCGCGAACAAACTCACACACATGTAACGCAGAGGGTTTGGAGTCAAAAAATACTGGGGGAGTGACGAACCTCAGGGTCCTGATCTGAATCACACACACACACACACACGCACACGCACACGCACACGCACACGCACACGCACACGCACACGCACACACACACGCACAAGAGATGTAAATCCGATCGAGCAACCTCCACGTGGTACATCTTGGATAACTCTAATGCCGGCGGTACTTGAACTTTAAAGACTCATAACTCGTGAAGTTCTCATCGGAAAAGCATTTATTATACGCGTTTTGAAAACGTCTCAACATAACCTACAAGGATCTGAAATAAAAAGTAGGGGGTTCCATTTAAAAAAATTAAGTTGACCTTGACGTGACCTTAACAACGCCATCCCAGGTCAAATGACTACTATCATTAAATGCGTCTTTTTAAGCCTTATAACTTTTGTCTGAAACATATTTTTCTAAAGTGCATAGTTTATGAGATATTAGGGTGTATCCAGACTTTTGGCCCACCCTGTATATTTGTACTTGTATCCTCTGTTGCCCGATATGCGATTAAGCGCATTATAATTGATATCTATGCGCGTTCGTCAACAGCAGTATATTCTTGTAGTTTAGCTTATTTTTCTCTGTATAGACGCTATTAGCGGGCAATTTCTTGAAGATCAACTCATAAAGACCAGGCGTACCAGCGAATCTTACGCCATCGATAATTATGTTGTCAGCGTTGTCCACGCTAATGCGTTTATCACCGAGCATCATTGCTCCATCGCTGCTCAGACGAACGCCGTATACATTATCTAAACTGCTTATTCGATCGTCGCTCAAGACGTCTTCAATGTATGTTCAACTTAACGGACCCAGGTTATCAAGCAACGTTTCTCGACCTTCTGCCGTTTCCAATTGCTTTTGAAAAGAGGTCTTGTTGAGTGAGTCGTCCGATCGCTCGAAAAGATTCTCGCTCGCGAGCAATTCGGGCGATTGTACGGTTGTTACCGTCGCGGTCGGTATCGGTGATACGTTCAGCGGAGGCGCAAATCGATAAGTTTTGTACGATGTCGATGCGTGAACTAACGATCGTTTTCTCTTTGTCTTACTCAATGTCGCATCCTCCTCCTCATGCTTCTGGGCAAATAACGTTTCGTCTTCTACGTCGCCGTCGCCGTCGCCGTCGTCATCGTCACGCGGTTTTCCTTTGTCGTGCGCATGTCAGAATTTTCAACCATCTTTTGCAGCGGTTCGATAACAGCCTTGAAGTGCGTCTTCACTGCGATATCATCCTCGATTTTACCAGTCTTCAAAGCATGATGTTTCTTGCGAATCGATTCACTCGTCTTCTCAATCTCCCTCGCGATCTTTTCACGTTCAGGAATATCTTTGTTCCTCGGCCCTGTCGACAGATCGTTTGCGTTTGCCTCGATGGAGTATCGACGACTAACTGTGTTGTGGTATCGCAAACATGTTAAATCCTTTTCGATATCGCCCATTCGTAAGCGGACTGTCCTTGTCTATCACTACGAATTCGTACTCACGCTGCCAACAATCGTTACAAAACGCGCAGAAATCCCTGTACGACATGTCAGTGTTCACGTGATCGTTGTAAACATGTTTCAAATTAGTGCCATCCTGTTTGAACAAGATCAGCAGGTTCGCGTTGTCGCGTATTAGATGTTTGGGTATTCTCGCATACGTCTGACAGAGGTAGAAACAGTCGACGTTCGAGTGCCGGCCCATCGAGAAGTATTCTCTCACCGTATCTTGTTTGTCGCAACGTCATCGAAAACAAAAATCGAGTTTGGACGCGCATCGCTCGGCGGGATGACGTGGCGACTATTATTGGAGAATGTAAAATAGCCAATTTCATCGATCGATGTCAGTAGCTTTTCCAGATATTGATACTTTGGCTGCTGCAGCGACTTTGAGTACACATATACGTTCTCGAAACGCACGCCGTGCGGACATTCCAACAAACTTATCAAAACGTTGGTTTTACCGCAATTCGAGGGGCCGCAGATGACCGCGCGTACAGTGGTCGGCAGCATCGTGCCGTGCTTTCGCACAACTGCTCTGTCCCCCATTGTCCGCAATCTATCGTCGTAGTTTGTGACGCGTATCGTCAGCGGTTGCCGCACGAATTTCATTTCTCTTTGCACTTCTGAGTAGAGAACGGAATCGAACGCGCCTATTTATAGTCTCGCGGAATCGTAAATCGCTCAGAAATGTTTTTGCTTTTGTCAGATAACAGTGACATATGCGATTTAACCGCCGAACAGTGTACCAAAGATCGTTCTGTTACGGCAGTTTTATAATTGCATAGATTATGTGTGGGATAGACTTCCAGACCATATTAACCCTTTGAGTCACGAATTTTTCTTCTTTACCAATTTTCATGAAACTTTGCATTCGGGGGTTTTTCGGGGCGTTGATTACGAATCCGTTCTTGAATTTTCAAAATTCAAAATGGCGGATCCAACATGGCGGACGAAAAATAATATGTAGCAAAATCCTGAAACAACTAGAATCCTAATTATTCTGAAGATTTCGTTCGTAGGATTGGTCATTTTGAATTTTGGATATCTAATGATACATTCCCAATCAGCAACCCCAAAAACCTCTATATACAAATTTTTATTAGGATTAGTAGGGAAGAGTGGGGCACAACGGGATGCGGGAGCTGCATAATTTTCTGGTTTTTTTTTCAAAAGAAGTATTTTTATTTTGTTAATTATATATATTTCCTTTATGTATGAAAAATAAATGATTATATTTCATATTACAAACAATTTATTTCTTTATCTCCCTCTGTTTATTTTCTATACTACTTAGAAAAAAGACATCCCTGTTATGCCTTACCTCTACTGATTTTCAAATTTTGGTTCGCCATATTGGATCCGCCATTTTGAATTTTGAACATCTGACAAAGGATTCGTAATCAGCGACCCCAAAAACCCCTATATACAAATTTTTATTAAGATTAATACTGATTTTCAAATTATGGTCCGCCATATTGGATCCGCCATTTTGAATTTTGAACATCTGACGACGGATTCGTAATCAGCGACCCCAAAAACCCTTATATACCACATTTTATGAAATACCGATAATTAGAAAAAAGGGAACTTCAAAAAGATGTATGTGGGTCTCAGGGTGACCCACTGTGACTCAAAGGGTTAAGGCGGATTCAAAAGTTCAAGAGTATCGTCGTTGCCTGCAACATTATAATTTACCGTCTCAGCGAACGCATATCGATGGTCCGGCGCCGTTGATCAAGGATTGCCACGAATGTCAGTTGCAACGACGCCTAGCCAATCGGTAAAAAATGGTGGCAGTTTGCTCAATAGCGCGATAAACGCGCTTCCCTTCGAATTACATATCCCTGGCTATCAGTTTTGCGGTCCGGGAACTCACTTGAAGAAACGTTTGGCGAGAGGTGATCGAGGTATAAATCCACTGGACGCGGCGTGCCGTGAGCACGAAATAGCGTATTCGCGGAGCAACGATCTTACCGAGAGACACGCGGCGGACAAAATACTCGCCGAGAAAGCGCGAAAACGCATCGTCGCGAAAGATTCTACTCTGGATGAGAGAGCAGCCGCCGCTACTGTCTGGGCAGCGATGAAAGCCAAGACGAAGATCGGTATGGGTACGAAAACGAAGAAAAAGAAGAAGACAACGGTGAAGAAAAAACGGATACTTCCGGTAGCGAAACGCGGCGGTATACTTCCGATTCTGCCAATGTTGGGCGCGCTCGGATCTCTGATCGGTGGAGCGGCCGGTGTGGCAAAGGCGGTGAACGACAGCAAAGCCGCGCGACGCCAACTCGAGGAGCTGCAGCGTCATAATCGCGCGGTGGAGAGTCGTGGACTCTATCTCGCTCCATACAAACGCGGACAGGGCGTTGTAAAGAGAAGAAAAAAGAAATTCGAAGAGACGTTAAAAATACCTGCGGGTGTGACGACGAACGTACAGTTAGATCAATTGGCGAGGCGTATGTGCGTACCATACTTTAGAGGCGTTTTCATGCGTGATTCATTACCGATAAGCGGTGCACGTCGAAACGAGAGCGGTATTGTGAATCTGAACAACGTAACGGGCCCCGGCACTCATTGGGTGGCATACGCAAAGAGGAGAGATCGCGTGGTATATTTCGACAATTTTGGTAATCTTCGGCCGCCAAGAGAACTGGTGCGTTATTTCGAGAACTGCGTGATAGAATACAATCGAACGTCCTATCAAACCTGCGATTAGAGCATCTGCTGCCAGATGTGCCTGCGGTTTCTCCAAACGGTGGACGCGCGTGAATTTAAAGCCTGACGAGCCGTTGCGAGGACTCAGTGTACGCTAAGCAGTTTTTCCATCATGTCGTTGACATTCACGCTGAGCGGCAAGAGCAACGTTCTCGCGGTAAACTACTCTCCAGCCATAGATTTGAGCGATGACGACTACGAGCTCGGTCTAATGGACTTTGAGACTTATCATACGATAGCCAATGTGAATGTCTCGAACAATAAATTTTACTTTCACAAAGATGACGTGGAAATTACAATTCCCGAGGGATCGTATGAACTACAAGACATAAACAAGTTTCTGAAACGCGCAATTTTGTCGAAACACGGTGAACATGTTGAAACGCATGACGATTACGAGTATGGAGAATATCCAATAATGATGCGCGCAAATTACAATACAATGAGGAGCGAGATAAAATGTGCCTTTAGAGTAAACTTTAACAAGCCAACAACATAGGATCGCTGCTGGGATTTTCGTCAAATCGTATATTGCAGTTGCAAAAATGGTACGAGTCGGACATGCCGATTAATATTATGAACGTGAACATTATCCGCATAGAATGCAACGTGACCGCGGGCGTGTACAGCAACAGCAAGCGCGTGCACACGATACATGAATTTTCACCGAACGTGCCATCAGGATATAAGATATCGGAAACGCCGGCGCAGATCATTTATCTGCCGATCATCGTACGGAGCATTATGGATCTAACGATACGCGTCATCGATCAAAACGGTCGACTGCTCGATTTTCGAGGAGAGGAGATTACTGTCAGACTGCACGTGCGACGGCGACAGCGATAACCCGGGCGTGAGATGCTCGTGTTGAACGAATCAAACGCAAAGAACGTCAAAGTTAACGCGATCGTCACGAGAACAACGACATCGACATATGGCAATATCCGGTCATCCGGTTGTAGCGAGAAAAAGAAACTCAACGCGTCGAACGTTGAATTTTTAAAATCTTTGGGATTCGCCGTTCGAAACATCTAAAATGGTTGACATTTTGAACATCGAGAATGAACCGATCTTTGATGATCGCATTATCAAGATCGAGACTCACACGTACAATCCGTATGCTAATACAACGTTCGGATTCAACGACGAGATAAGGATACCCATACAACAACAAGATCTGTACACGTTGCCGTGCGAAAGTTTTCTATACATCGAAGGAATATTGAAGAAGAAGAAGAACAATGATGCGGCGGCCACGTCGGCGACGGCCACGTCGGCGGCGAATGTTCTTACAAATAATTGCGTAGCATTCATGTTTGACGAAATTCGATACGAACTCAATGGTGTGGAGATTGATCGCAGCAGAAATGTTGGAATAGTCAGCACGCTCAAGAACTATGTGTCGCTAACGTACGACAAATCATTGATCTTGATAAATGCTGGATGGGACGTTGGATCCAGCATGCCGGAAGGAAACTTTAATTTTTGCGTACCGCTCTACATGTTGCTGGAATTTTGTGAGGATTACAAACATGTAGTTATCAACGCTCGTCACGAATTGATTCTAATACAATCGCGCAATGACAACAATTGCCTCATGGGAGATTCGACGACGGAGCCAGAAATCGAATTATTCAAAGTACAGTGGCGAATGCCTTACGTTATGTTAAATGAAGTCAATAAATTGTCCATGCTACGGGCTTTGGAAAGCGGGCGATACTTCAACATGGGTTTTCGCTCGTGGAATCTGTACGAGTTTCCGCTACTGCAGAGCACAACCAAGCATTCATGGGCCGTCAAAACTGCGACTCAATTGGAAAAACCGCGATACGTTATCTTCGCTCTGCAGACTGGCCGAAAGAATACCATGTCTCAAGATGCTAGTGTATTCGATCACTGTAACCTGACCAACGTAAAGCTCTATCCAAATTCTGATTATTATCCATATGATGATCTGAATCTAGACTTTAAGAAAAAAAGATACACTCTGCTTTATGACATGTATTCACGTTTTCGTAATTCTTATTACGGATCCGAGAGCCAAGAAGTGCTTTTCACCCTAGTCATTTTTAACGAAAGGACCATTTGTGGTCACTGATTGCTCGCGACAGAACGAATCGATCAAGAGCACCACTGTGGATGTACGCATAGAATTCGATTGCAGTGAAAATATACCTGCAAGTACTAGTGACAACTGCCTCGATACAATTTAGAGAGGCGATACCTTGCAGTCTGCTTCTTGACATAAATCAGTCATGTCAACACCAATTCGTGGATCTGCAAGG